>MU865360.1:0-144327 GCA_033297215.1 Podospora fimiseda
GAGCAGCTTCTGATTGGTTAGATGTCAACATGTGGGTTAGTCAAACGATTGGATGAGACTCGTCCCGCGTCTCGAACCACCCTTGTTATTATGCCCGGGCCGTAACAGTTCGGTGACATGGATTGTGATGGTTGACACGTGAGTTGTCGTGTATTCGGTAGTCGTCTCGTACGCAGTAGCAATCGAAGTCACGATGTCTTCAAGTGTTGAAGTTTCGGTGGTGAGGGAAATGACAACGTCGATATAGGAAACAGTCGTGGTGGCCCGTAGAGAACACAATATCGGCAGTCGGCGTAACCGTTTCAATAACAGGCCCTCCAAAGGTTGAAGTACAAGCCGCATACTGGTCGGCAGGATTGTGGTTGATGTAACCCACAACCTGGTTCAGACAGTCGCTGACAGTGCACAGCGAGTTGAAGGGATTGACAGAGATGACTGTGCGCGCATATCCGAGATCTCACAAATTTTAAGAACGGTCTAGACACTTGCAACTCTGCGGGCGCGTAGAAGCAAGCATCCACGGCATCGTCGACAATCTCGATCTTATGAGTACGTGCTGGTGAGCAAGTAAACACCCAAGTTCGGATGTAAACACTTCTCATATCAATTCTACATTAAGGGGCTTGAAGTCGTCCATTCTTGCATTATCTGTCAACCCCCTTGAAGCAAGTGCACTTGCATCATTACACCACTAGATGAGTTGCTTTGTTTTCGCTCGTACCAACACTACCACACATGGACATCTGAACTTTGTCATGCGTTTTTGATCAAACAAGGTTATCTCCCCCGAGCTCTCTGTTTAACAGCTTGACGTCCCTCTTCCATCTCGATCATCCCATCTTGACGTTATACAGAAGCTGCTGTTGAGCAGATGTTAATTTCCCGCCACTGATGCTCTACCCCTTTTTTCGAGCGTCTACTGCCACATTGACTCTGGCAGGTGCTCTCGCCAAATATTCACTACGCTTGCTTTCAACATTCCAAACGTAGGGTCGTGATAACACGGAATTGAGTTCTTTGTCCAAGCGATTTGTTGCTCACCGCCTCGGCTCCGGACGAGCGGTTGCGAGACGTAAGATCAGCTCCCAATGGGCTTCGGTACCCGAGAAAAGCCATTTCCGAACTATCGAATACTGTTAGCGATTCGAGCAACGGCAGAGGGTACAGGAACTATTTGCAAAGTAATCCGATTGATTAATTTTTCTATCAACATGAATTTTAGCTCCTTTGTGCAGCAAAAGGTCTTTGTTTCCTAATTCGGTAATTGTGAAGCTATACGTAACCCCAAAATCTTCACTGGCATTCTTTCAAAGAAAAACAAAGAAGAAAAGAAATAGCAAAAGAGAGAATATATCTATATCAGGAGGTGGCGTAGATGCTTTACATAAGAGTTTGAGGTCTTGGGACCGGAGATGTTGGTTGGCGGCTCAAATCCCAGCCGTTAGAATCCCTAATTTGATAGCTAGGAGCTACAGATATCTGTCTCCTACATTCTGTTTTACTTCCAGATGCTGGTTGATGGGAAAAGCAAGGTTATTGATTAAGGTCCTGCCCTCCGCCAGTGTCATAAAACTCTTCCACCCTCATCCTCCTTCTTGTATACCACTAATTCCAGACCTAAAATACCCACCACAAACAGCATAACCAGTACATTGCACAACAACCACCATGAACAAAATCAACACAATCACCACTATCACCACAATGACCGCAATGACCACAATGACCACATTCACCACATTCACCCGCACCTATTCCTACATCCTAGATAGCACAAATACCAATCAATCAGCATACTACATACCTATGATACTATACAAAAACATAGTCCAAAGCTAGAAAACGTGAAAGTTTATATTCGAGGTATACAACAACATACCATGTTATGTGTTGTGGTGTATGATATCATATGAAATGTGGTATCTGTTCGTGGATCATGTATGGGATTTGAAAAAAGAAGAATATATAGCGTTATAGGTAGAAGATTTGTAATATTTTTTCTTTTTTTTTAAAAAAAAAAATTAAAACAATTTCAGTCAACTAGTGGAATAATCAAAGTAACCTTTATTTCTGCTCCGGTATTAGAATTTGGTCCAAAATGACATGAAGATTTTGGTAGCCCGAAAACTGACAGAACAAGAACCATGGAAGTGCCTTAATAAAACCCTTTTCATCAAACCATGGATCAAGATATATAACTCATATGGATCCACATCATCAAACTTTCATCATCTCATCATAACAACTGGAAACTAGCTATGGAACCCTCCTTCCATCTAAGAAACATGCAATCGATGCTATTAACTGCTCCTCTTGCTAGGCACCTACAAATAAAAGAATTCTGAACCCCTTCAATTAAATAACAGCTTCTCTAGGTTGATATTCTTGACACGCTACCAGTCATCGGAATCTCCCATATCAACAGCCACTGCACTTCTTTAAACGTTCCATGGTTAGTCAACATCAAATGTTATTACTCTATCATCACACCACGGAATCCATAACCAAGATAGTAACACTCGCCACAATCTAAACTTTAACCACCAATCCCACAACAAAGTAATCATGATGAAATTGAACCTCTAGCCTTGGTTGATGTGGCTTGAAGTTTACACACTGTGTGGACTAGAGATGATTGTTAAAAATCTTGTTGATCCACTTGATGCAAAAGGTTATCAAGGCCCTTCCCTTCCCTTCCCTGGTTCCTTTTCCGTTGGTAGGTTGTCTGAATCACCTGGCCACCAAATATGGACCAGAGATAAAATCACGGTTGTTCCACCGTTACCAAACCTGGATGTAGATTGCCATACATACATACGTAATATAAAGATCTCTAAGCGACAACGGGTCACACGAGAAACCCTCCAACTTCCCGTGTACCTTATCTTATGACACCTACGTCACCTACCACTGACCAAATTATACCCATCTCGAAACCTCCCTACCTAAACAACTACGATTCCGTACAAGAAATATTCACTATCACAGCTATCAAGATTGGTGCCAACCAACAAAGAACAGCAAGCAGTATTTATTCAACTTCTCTCGACCAACTTCTTCCTGCCGAAACCTCCTTTCCTGTCCCCATCGAGCCAGAAACAAGTCTATTGTCGTTACAAGCATAATCACAAACGCATAGGTATCAAAACAATAATATCAATATCACTTTCTTTATTCCAATCCCATCCTCAATTCATCTCCAACTCCCCACTGACTTCCTTCCTTCCCCGCATCCTGCAACGCCAACCTAGTCGAAGTCCCCAACGACATTATAGCCGCGTCATCATCAGTAGAAGGCGTCGTTCCGGATCCACCACTGCTCGCCCGTCTACTACTTCCGCCCCTCAATGAAGTATTATCCGTCACTTTTCTCCTCAAAGCCGCCAACCCTGACATCTTTCCCTTTGTGTTTGTGGTTGACTTGCTAGAAGTAGACAACAACGAAGCCGAATCATATTCCTCTTCTTTATCTTTGTCTCCTCCTCCTCTAGTCTTGTTGATGAACAACGTCGACAAATTACTGCTCCTAGGACTGGACGAATAATAAATCTCAGGAGTAGCAATGTCGGTAGTCGTAGAAGCAGGAGACATGATCGAGTCCGCCGCGCTTCGGGAGACTGCCCTCGGTGTTGGGTTGTTACTACCATCACCGTATTTCATGCCGGCCTGGGAAGAAGGTTGAGTCTGCACTATCTCATCCTCAACCATGTCCGTCTCGACCAGCTCTGCATCGCGGTACCACTTTCTCCTTCTAGTCCACCGACCCCACCCGTCTTGTCCCCGGCGACCATTTTGCCACTTTACTCTGTCAATAACAACATCAACTCATAACATGAAGAATAAAAACATACCTTGTTATCATAATAGACCCATCCTTGCTTCCCCCCGGGTCCATCATAATCCCACCCAGTCTTTCCTTCCCCATCCTCAGTAATCACAGCATCATCAGGAACCCCATCAACCTTCCATCTGCTCCCCTCAACCCACCTCCACCGCATGTTACTCCCATCCTCCACCTCTGGAAGCTCAAACTCGTCTCTCTGCGGAACAACATTATTATGTTCATCCGTCCACGCCGGCCTCTCGTAGGCAAACAAACTCGTAGTCCAGCCCAATCCAACCCATCTTCTCTGGTTCTCATAAATGATAAAGGTAAACCTCACGCCGGTATCGTGTCCACCTCTGGCCCTCCTCAATGCCTTGGTAAGTTCCGACTCGTGACCTCTAGAAGAACCCTTGCCACTCGACCCAGCATTAACAGCACCCGACTTCGACTTGTTCTTGGCACTCCCATTCCCGTTCGCAGCAACCTCAACGGAATCTGCAGCGGCACCCTTCTTGACAGGTATCTCAAAATGCAATCCCGTCAAAAGGGAAGCCAACCTCCTTATACTCGCACTCCTCCACAAAATCTCCCTCGTAACCCGAATCACCCTCGCATGCCAAGTCAGAACAATGGTCCCAAACAACAAAATAACTCTCCGAGTAGTAATAATCCTCATCGGGGGCAGCGTCAACAAGAACCAAAACGGCGTGCACAACAAAATTCTCACAAAAAGCGTCGTAAGTGCCGGCCGTGTCGTCGCGCTAGTCGGAGTCTGTTGCGTGCTCAAAAAATCCGTCAACTCCAACAACGGCTCCAACAGGATATTACACCTGGCAGTAAACTCCTTTAGATTATCCACAATCTCGTCCAGCGTCTTTTGGTGTCTTGTAGTCGTGTTCTCGGATATCGATCCCTGATTGCGTTTATGTCCTCCACCACCTCCCGTGGAAGTCGCATTCCCATTCTCAGTTCCCTTCTCCACAATCCCGTCAACACTCAAATTCTTCCCTCCCTTTCCACTCCCCTCCCCAGAGTGTACTACTCCCCCATCTTGTCCTTGTCCGGGCTCACTCCATCCACTACTACTCAAGGGACTAAACCTCCTCCCATACATACCTATAATCAGCAACAAGACCAAAATAACCGGTCCCGCCGTCCTAACCAAAATATCCCCGTATAAAACAACAAACCAATACCCCCCCACCATCAAAAAACTCTCCCATGGATCCCCAGTCGTCCATGTCAATAGCCCAACCAACCTATTCAGCGGCAACAGAAACGGATGACTATACGCCAAGGCTCGGGTGATTTGCGGCGGTGTAGCTAAGAGCAAAGGTGACTTTTGATGAACGAGAATGGTGCTTCGTCTCTTTGCAGCTGCGATCGTCGTCGAGGTGGAATTTAGGGTCGCGGGGGAGAAAGTCGCGTAGGTAGGGTTATTAGGAGCTGATGTCCCGAATACGGAGGAAGAAGGGGTAGGGCCGGCATCGCGAGAAGGGGTAGTTGGCTGTTGCTGAGAGGAAGAGGTGTTGTTGTTCAGCGTGTCGCTGCTGCGCTGGGCGCGAGGGGCCGACATGTGCGAGAGCCAAGGGGGGTCCTACAAAAAGGAATAGCAAAATTAAAAACTCAGTATTGTTGTTTGGAAGAAGGCTTTTTCACGGTCGATTCCGATGAAAGAAGAAAGCATCCAAGAGCAGCATGGTGTTTGGGTGGTTCGTGTTGTGTGTGTAGAGAGAGAAGAGTTTGGTTCTGGTTCTTTTTGGGGATGGAGAGATTGGATGGACGGACGGCCGACGCTGACGTATTGCGTTTGACTCGCAGTGTCAGGGGGAACCGAAGTGGTGGTGCGCCCGAGCTCTCCGACAGACAAAAAAAACCACCAATCCCATGCCAAGAACCAAACTTCTCTCACTGCTGGTGAGAGCTGATGACAGCCAGTAAAGATCAAGAGAGGGGAGAAAGAGATCGTCATAGATGCCCAAAGAAAAATTAAAAAGAGAAGAGATATAACAACTTACGAATGCAGCCATTAAATTGTTTCCTCAGAGCTTCGGCAGTTCTGCAAAAAACTGCAATATTAAAAAAACGTCATAGGCTGGGGACGACGCGCGCCCAGACTATTTTGACACCTTGGACATTCCCTTGAATCTGGTTTTAAAAATTAAAATAAAATAAAAATGTGTAGGATGAGAGGGTTGAATGTGTGTCAAGTATTGAAAAATAAAAGTTTCAAAGATTCCAGGACAAAAAAGATTTTGATTGAGAAAAAAAAAAAAAAAAAAGCTTCCCTTCGGAACAAGTAATCCTGACGGATGACCGATGGCCGATGGCAACCTTTTGTTATTACCGGGGGTTTATCAGTGTTCAAATGCCCAAAGAATGTTCGCCAAGGATTTTGGGGCAGCAGCTGCAGAGCATTCTGCATGCCAGGTTGCTGACGAGGGTTCCCCACAAGACCCAAAACCCATCGCGTTGGGCTTTGTGAACCCCGCATGGACTCAAATGCCTGAATCACATGCAAAACCCCCCCGAAGCAGCCGGATCTTTCCATCCACATGTCACCCGACTCATGATGATCATTCTCAAAAACACTGTGTAATTAAGTGGCTTGGACGCCTCCCAAGAAAATGTACATGAACAAAGCACAAACCCCCTAGGGCTGTCAATTATTTACAATATTAATACGATATGTAATGTAACAAAAAAGACGGAAAAAAAAAAAAAAGAGCAATGTTGGGAATCTCACTGATATGTCCGAACTCCTATTCCATCACAACCACCCACGCCAACTTTTGAGAGAAAAGAAAAAAACCTCCAACTCCATCCGTCCATCATACTCCTTCGAGAAAATGAAAATGATGATGACAAGAGAAAAAACCGGACAAGTAGAAAAATCAAGCAATAGGACACTCCACGTCCTTATTCCAAGACTTCAACCTCCGACAAAACTTGGCTGCAAGAACCTTGCCAGACAACTTATTTCCCTGCTTCAGTGTCTCAAACACAAGTTCCATAATCTTGCCCGACTCTTCGTCAACCGTCTTGTCAAAAACAACCTTGACCAAACAAGTTGCCCCGCTGTCTCCGAGCACTCTAATGGCAGTCTTGACCTTCTGAGGATTAATCTCTAGCGACCCAACAGCCTCAGACGAGCCCTCGGCAGCCCTAAACACACCAGTCTTGGAATCCTCAACCAGACTGACTACCTTTCCATCCGCAGAGTCAAAGACCACCTCCTCCCCCACGCAAATTAGCGAAACCTCAAACGCTTCCTGCTCTGCTGATGAACCGGACGCCGGACCTGGTGTTGAGTCCAACTTTGCCGAGACAAACGATGCAACAGCAGGCGAATTGGCTCTGCTATTCAGAGCGCTGATGATCGGCGTGCCCAGAGGGCTGGCGGCAGGTGTCATCTCGGCAGGGCGGGAGAAGGACATGGTGGGCAGTGGGGTTCGGCTCTGAGTTGACTCGGTTGCCGAGGGCAAAGGAGTCGGGTATTGCGAGGGAAGAGGTTGAACAGATGAGAGGGAATGCAAGCCGGCAAGACCGTTAACACCGAGAGCCGGAGTTGCAGGAGTCGACGCCGAGGCCGGGGTAAGCGAAGCGCTTCTTGCTCTCTCCTCTTCTTCAGCAGATAGCTTTTTAGGCTGCGGAGCAGGAGCAGACTCAGCCCGCTCAACCCTCAAAGCGTTGGAAATACCGAGACCTGTGACGACATTGATCGATGTTGTCGGCTTTGGTGCAATAATTGATGGGGTCTCGGCATTCTGGTTGTCAGATTCCACAGAGGGCACCTCGCGAGGCGACTCGGAAAGGATATTCTCGAGACTGGCGGGGCTCGGTCTTCTGACCACGGTTGAAGGAGCTGGTGATGGGGATAGCGTGTCATGCTTGGACTTTTCTGATGCAGCTGAGGATGCGAGAGGTCCCTGATCTCGGCGTCTACTCGATGCGTAGATTTTCTCGACGCGCTTTCGCTCAACCGACGGCTGTCTGGACGCAGGCTCAACACTCGACGCAGTGCTGCGTGAGTTGATGGCCGTGAAGCCCGAGGATCTGGCCAAAGCCTGTGCAGCAATTGTCTGCACCACTGGGCCAGGAGGGGCCGAAGCATCCTTGGGCGTGTCGTCGCGGTTAGGGTTCGATACGCTCGTCCTTCTGCTGTCTGTGTTGGCCATCTCGACGTCCTCATCCGAGTTGGGAAAAGACTTGGTGCTTGAAGCTCGGTCCGACTCAGCATCTGAACCGGTCACGTCCACCATCTCAGAGTCCTCCTCGTAGCGAGGATGAGAGGGAATAGGGTGACGAGGTGTAGAGTCGGCCGTCGCTTCTTTGTTTCCGCTCTGGGCCTCTCTCATCTGGGCAGTTTGCTCCAGCACCGTTTGTTGTCTCTGTGCATACATGTTGTGGCGCAGCGCTTCGTGGAGCGCTTTGTAGCTATCAAAATGCTTGATTGAGCGAGCATAATACTCACGCGCCTCGTTGAAGAAGGGAAGGTCCTCTGGAACCGGCCTCTCGAGTTCAAACTTCTGCAGGTGCTTTGCCTGGATCCACCCAATCTGCCAATTTCTAAGCTCGGCATTATCGATAAAAATGACGGCAAACTCGCGTCTCTTGCAAAGCGGACCACGGTCCTCGTAGCCCTCGGCCCATCCCTTGATAGCCGTAATCTTCTCTCCATCCTTCTCGTAGATGTAGCACTTTGGGAGGCCGTCTGGCTGGGCCAAAATACCAGTCTCGGCCAAGGTCATGCCGATGCCTGCAGACTCGAGAGTGGGTTCGTTCCACGGTAACACGATAGCTGGGTATTGTTTCTGATCTGGGACGCAAAAGCCAACATAAAGTCCCGGGGCGGTCGGATTCCAAATGGGGTCCGTGGGTGGTTTGCGCCGCATGGGAGTTCCAGCGGGGCTCGCGGCTGGTGTCGCTGGCTTGTCGCCGTATCCCTTGAGGGCTCGCTTTGTCTTGCTCAGCTGGTTGGCGTTGAAAGGCTTGTAGCCACTGTTAAAGGATTCCAACACCTTTGCGTTGTTCTTCTCCATTAGATCAATGGTGCAACCAAGGACGCGATGCCCAAGGGTTTCTACTGCTTTGCTGTGTTCCTTAGACATGCGGCCGTGCTGCGCGCTGGCAAGGTGCTTTGCTGCTCCTCGTAAGGGATGCTCCCCAAAGTGGACTCCATGCTCGTCGCATCTCAAAATGTAAAATGGGCCACCTTCCGGGAACTGAATAATCATGTGCTGGTACTCTGCTTTTCCATCGGCGTAAACCTCATCAAACGTGACGGTCCTCGGGGGTTGCTGGTCCATGACATCCGAAGTGCCGCCATGATGAGACTGTCTGGGGCGCTTGGCAGCCGTTTCGGAAGAAACAGCCTGAGCCAGGGTCTCGGCTTTTCTCTTGGCCTGATATCCTCGCTTGTTAGCATCATCTTGGCTGTTGCCACAGAGAAAACCACTCACACTCTCCTCCATTTGACCGGGCATCGGGCCGCCGGGCGCTGCAAGGATCGGGGGGAAACCAGGAAGTGGGTGGCGTTGTTGTGGTGCGTGAGACTGCTGTGGCTGTTGCATTTGCTGTTGATATTGAAGATGTGCCGGTGGCTGTTGCGTTGGTTTGGCCATCATTGGAGCCAACGTCGGTGCTGCCAGTCCTGGATGTGCGTGGCTGGGATGCGGAGAGTTGTGGTGAGCAGCAGACGAGTGAGGCCAGGTCATTGACGATGGTGCCCTTAGATCCCGTTCTCCTGCTGGTGCGAGTGCTGTCGCCTGGCTCATCAAAGTCGGAAACTGCTGAGTGGGCAAGTACTGATGACTATAGCTTGCCACGTGTTGCGACGGCGGGATCTGTCTGGCGTACTCGTGCAAAGGAGGTGGTCGCGGGCCGGCCAAGTGTGGTGGTGGATAGAAGGAAATAGGAGGAGTCGCGGTTTGCGATACTGGCCGGTTTTCATTTTGACGACTCGATTGCATCGTGGCATTACTGTGTTGTACAGTAGACGAGTAGACAACTTGCCCGGTTGGCGGTGCCCTTGGCGCCAGAGGCAACGACCTCCGCATACCAGAACTCCCAGACACTCTTGCTGCTGCATCCTTTGGTGCACTTCCACTCGGCAACGGTGTTCGCTGCGTCGAGGCCCTTGGTGAGGAAGAATTCAAATTCAAGTCCTGAGGGCGTCGACTGTTAATATATATCATGGCATATGAGAAATTTGCGAATACTTACTTTTACGCTGGAAGGTAAGCCTATAATAGCCGTCCACGCCTTGTTTTCTTCCTCATTGTGGCGTTTTTCGAGAGCGGCCTTTTCATCCTTGAACTTTTGGTCTAGCTCCCTGATTTTGAGCCTGCAATTGTCGCGGAGGATGTTCTTCATGGACTCTTTGACCTCTGAGGCCAAGTCAATCTGGTCATACTGGAGAGCTTGTTTTTGATAGTCATCTTCAGCTGCCTTTCTTGCAGCTTGGTAGGCCTCCTCTTGACTCCGCTTCTCTGCGGCGTGCTTCTCCCTCAGCGCCGGAATCTCGAAAAACTTGGGATCGAGGTCTCGTTCAGTAGGAAGATTAGTGACATCTCCAAGTGCTGAAGGTGCTGGTGGCTGTGGTGAATTCGACATGTTGATTATCTGACGTAGACAGAGAGAAGAGAGTCAAAACCGACCCGCCCCTCCGTAGCCGCACTTTTTTTTACTGTTTCCTTTTTCCGTCCTATATTGGGTTGAATGCCAATAATGGTTCAAAATTGTCTGTGAAATTGAATTAGAATTTGGAGGATTTGAATGAGTGAAATGAGTGAATTGAGTGAAACGAGTGAAATGAATGAACAATGGATGACGAAGATGATGTGGATTGATGAAAAAAGTATGTTGCAGTGTCATGCATGGACCTTGCATATGATTTACGGGCTGTGCGGGAGGGAAAGATAGATTATTTGATTGCAGGAGGGAAAGAAGGGAGTGGAAATTTGGTGGGATTGGGGAATGGGAAAAAAAAAACAGATTTGGTGGGTCGGGAGTGGGAAAGGACGATCGCCCAAAACACGGAATGAGAGACAACGCGATGCAATGGCGACCCGAGATAACGACACAAACACACAGGGTAGGCATCACCCGATCGATACCCGAGTGGTACAAAGACAAAGAAAAAGGAGATGAAATAATTGAAACATACCGATTATAATGTGGTCCGTGTACAGAATATGTTTTGTATGTTGTGTGTGTGTGTGTATATGTGGGTGTGTGGGTAGGTGTGTGTAGGTGTATGTGGTTGTTGTAAAAGGGAAAAAGCGAAACAAGAGAAAAAGAAGAGAAAAAAAAAGGTTACGGATACAAGGGGGTCCGTAGTTTTTGTATATCTACTATAAATCTTGTGATGGGATCAGATGGCGAAACGGATTAGAATTTGCTTACCCAGGTATTATTAGAGTGCCGGGGTCTTGGGTGTGGCACTCGAATTCCACACACTGTGCATAGCACCATAAAAGGGCACAGCTAACTCAATCTGAGTTGTTGGCGTAAAACTAGCGACACAAGAAAATGGCGCTTGGATCGGAGGAAACGAGGGAACCGTGGACAGGGATTATGGCAGCGTTAATAAAATTAGCGCCATGTGTTAAAAACACCTCTTTTACGGTACTTTCTTTCAACTTGCCAGTTCCCTCCCTCCTTGACTCCTCCCCCTCGGACCCATCAATTGTAAAAGAACAAAAATCCGATCCATGATGAGTGCCGGATCCGAGGATATGGAGTTCCATCAGATCAAAACACTCCACTTTTAGGCTTCGCCTAGAGGAAATCGAGAAAATCCCCGATTTCTTCAAAACGGAGAAAATGCACTCATCTCATCTTCGTCGTCATTCGTCATCATTTATGGGAATTATTATAAACTTGTATCAACTTTTGAAACAACAAAACTTGATCATCCCCCCAGGTTATCGTCAATAATGTTTCACCTTTTTTTCCTTTTTCCTTTTTCCCTTTTCCCTTTCTTTCTCCCTTTTTCGCTTAACGGTACGTGCGTTGCGGCATATCGCGGACTACGATTTCGGACTATTGTATGCAGAGTAGATGGCTTGGTGCTATATGATGCGATAGGACGGATAGCATTGAGTGCGACTATGAAAATGCGCCCGATGCACCCACACGCGGCCCAGCCATAGCCAGAATGATATTTTCTGCACACCATGTTTTTTCAGCTTCATTGGTCGGCACATCTTTATTTGATTGTGATTTGTGGAACTGCAAGGAGACGAGACTGACAAGAGGCTGGCTGGCTGATGAGGGAGAAGAGAAAAGAAAGGTCCAATTATGATGGAGTTGCAGGGGGGTTACAATCAAATGGAAAAGGGAGAGGGAGATGACGCCCAGAAAACACACCGACCACCACACACCCCTCGCCAGGTTTGGTGCCCAGACGCTGCCAGACAGTATGAGCTGACACCACCCAGTCACGCAGTCTCCGCAGATCCACGCAACTAGTTTCGCTCTCAGCAAATCATTAATGCTTTGTAATGGCCAACACTTGGAACTACATTTTAGTCCGAAGCGGCCATCATACCTTACACATCATGCATTTCGGGATGAGGCAAGTCGTATCGGCGGCCCAACCATCATCACCGCCGTCAATCACCGACTAGAGTTGGACTACTACAACCATACCGTTGCATTCCGAACCGGAAGGTTTGACCCAAAGGATTGAAAAGAATAAAAAAAAAAATGTCGTCGGTCGCAAACAGGGGTTCAATGTCGACTTTTTTTTTTCAAAAAAAGAATGGTGGTGGCACTGAATGACTCGGACCGAAGCACTGACTGACGACGACCAAGGCAAATGAATGGTATAGGTACACATGATGGAGTGTTACTCGGGGCTGACCCAATTATTGCGTTTCTCAATGGCAATATCGCCGAAATGGGCAAACCAATTGGTACTCGTAAACGGGAGGTAAATCTCCAAGTTGAGGAATAAGCCGAACCCGGCATATGACCAGTTTTCTATGGCTACACATTCAAGACAAGGACACATATACAAGTTTTTGATTTTCATATAGATTTGATGATTCATCCGCTTAGTCTACCTTACATCATTTTATGTTATACTGTCTATTGAGTGCCATCGGGCAACTGAGTGTCGCAATTATGATTACTGATTATGTGCCCAGCCAAAAAGTTTCATTACAGAGAATCATGATCCCGTCTTACGTGCATCTCGGCGGAAAAAAATCACACCTTCCTTCGCTCGCTTTTAACTCGCTCCTGCTCGTGGGGGAGGGCAGATAAGAAGGTTGTCCTCCAAAAGGATTTTCGGAGGGATAGATAAGGTCGCGGACCGTTCCCTGTATTCGATGAAGGTATCACCGAGGTGAATGGAAATCAAACACATTTTCTCTCTCTCTGATGGGCTTATTAGAATCCTTGCCATATATTCCGTACTAAAACCTGACATCAACAAAAAGGCGTTCCCCTAAAATTGGCAAAACCTCCCGAATGACACAGGTCCAGGGATCATGTTTTATCCCAAGAGTCCACTCATACGGACCCTAGTGCGCCTTTAGCAACACTATTCAATTGAATCAGGGATACAATTTCCCTCTCTGGTTATCTCCGTTGGCATCTTTCACCGTGCGACAATTAAATCATCATACACGGCCCCATTTGCATCGTGGGTGACTCTTGACTACAAAAACGGCAAGTTCTAGAGGGGAGAGAGAGAGAGAGAAGGAACTTTTGTACAAGTCGAAAGATCTTTCGCTTTCAACTTGAACGAACCAACAAACGTCATACTAATATAGCTCCGTCTTGATACACACTTCCATTTCGGGTTCCTTCTTTCGATGTGCACGTGTACAATATGTATGTGCTATGCAGCACAACAAAAACCCAACTCGAAACCAACTGCAATGTAACGCACCCAACAGAAAATTTAAATAAAACAAACTGGACGAAAAAAATGCGCTTTGCCTCAGCGGCCTCTTCTTCTCAAAAAGTTGTTATTCACAGTGGCGGCAAATCTCGACAGAACGGATCAATGCATCTAAACGCCCGTTCCGCCACCCCTGCACCATTTTATTTTTTGTCCTTTCTTCAAGCGTTTGCATTAAAAAAAGCCACACTGTATAGAATACTTGGCGGCCGCAAAAGTCCGTCCGGAGTTACGTCCGTGTGAAATCTTTTTCGTTTTGCCCAGACAACAACACAACATACGGAGTACACAGAGAGTAACTCCATTCTGCAGCCAATACATACACCAACCACACACTACGAGTAAAGGGTAAGGGTTCGAGTGTAGGTCCCTGTGCCGCAATTTCTGCTGGGATCTTTTTTCTCTAAATGCGCCAATGGTGACACAAAGACTCCTTGGTCCAATAACTCTATACAAACAAAAGGGAAATGCGTGTGGGTTGGTTCGGATAGTTGCACATGATATTTCTCGGATAGTAAAAAAAATGGAAGTAATCCTTACCTGCATCCATGATCCGTTTGTGGATTTTTTGTATTCCGTACCATGCGCCACATTTGGAAACATTGTCGCACAGGAATTGATATTCTGTGCATACATCATACAAAATAATGTGTAGGTAATGGATTAAGGGGGTTGGTTGGGTGGAAAGAAACTAGAGTAGCAACAAAAGCGGTTATCTCATCAACCGAAATATTGGCTTGGTTGGTTTCGCCATGGCATGACATTATCATTAATTTTTGAGTCAAGCCAGTGGAACACTTTTTTTGCGCTTTTGCTCAAGAGAGAGAGATATTTCAAAGGCGCAATTATGGCCCGATATTATTATATGCACAGTGTACAAATCAATGTATTCAATTGGCGATTTTAGGTTTCTGCAACAAAACAAAAAAGTCATATGCCGACACAGACAACTCAAAAAACATCTGCCGTTTCATTCGAGTCATCATGTCGTACAAATGATGCCCAGAAAGAAATGAAACCTATGGAACCAAAATGATGTCGGTGGCCGCCGACGTGGCAACATACAAATTACAAACACACACAACAATAACAATGAAAAGAAACAAACGCTATCCGTCATCCCTTTGTATAGTAGCTGCTGCATCACATGATTCGAAAAAGAGAAAAAGACATGTCATAATCGGGTATCTATGCTATCTATCTTGGAAACTAAACGTGGAAAACAAAACCAGATGACGCGCGGCCTTTTTCGGAGTAGAGTGTGTTCAATTGGTTTCATTTCCCTTTGGCCCCCTTTTTTTCGTCACAAGCAGATCTATCTGTTGTACCTGATAGGCATCAATCCACCATACTATGAAAGAGAGCTGAATGTGCGCCGCAAAGTTTTTTTAATCTACATTCTACACAGTATATATTATATGAAGAATGCTTTTTACATTCGGTCCCGCGGTCCGGACGCGCCGATCAACTGCAACCACAAAATGCGCCACGTTTTATATACGAGAGCATATACGGAACCGTATTTTTTTCTAGTGTACATGGTCGTCGTATCTTTTGTGGCTAATCTTGTTTGCTCTCGATTACTCAGTACAACGTCAATGTGGTTGAACCCATAATTTGAGTATCCATGGCGACAGCACTGGTCATTTTTGCGCCCCCACACAATTTTTATATCGCTATCTAATTTGCTATCTTTCGACAAAGATATCAGCTGAACACCGTCACACGTTTTTGATTTTCAGCCATCGGGAAAAGGAATTTAAAATCCCTCAAGTTGATTGAAGAATGTGCTGTTGTGTTTGTGATTTGTGACTACTCAATTTGCAAAAAGGTTTCACGCGATCGCCACTATCACATGTCCTTGCTTTATTTCCGTGTTTTTTTTTACGACGACACTGCCATGTACTCAATGCAATCTACGAATCAAGTAGTCAAGGTGTTACGCACGAGGCGTTTTGGTTTTTCTCGCTCAGGTGTCATGAGTTAGAGATTTTGAACCAATTGTAGGCAGCAAACCCCATCGTGACACACACTACTACAGGCAGGCAGGCAGGCAGGTAATAGGCAGACATTGGGTCGTATAATCGTACTTTGCACACTTCATAGGGTGACACATGCAAGTGGCTTTGTTGTTGTTGTTGTTGTTGTTGTTGTTGTTGTTGTGTGGCTGCCTTTATGCGCGATCCACACTCAATACGGATTAGTACGTGTAATCCGTTTTTCCTCAAAATGATTCGGAGATCGGAGACCGGAACGGGGGGACCACATGGTTCATTTTTTCCAAGGAATCCTACAACACTAGAGTAAATGCGCGTAGACCGCTAGTTTTTCCTTGATCCGTTCTGGCGGGTTTTCACACTTGACTCCTTTCTACCTACACTATAGAGACGACCAGACTCTACCGAATGAAACCCAAAGTGACATTCTGTATACGGAATAGGTATGTTTATGCTCTCGACGGATATCAAGAAAAAAACAAAGAGGTAATCGTGTCATCAAAAAAAAAAAAATTGCCGTGATAATGCCAAGAAATATAATGTGGTTCTTGGACCTTGTCTTGGTATACCCAGATTCTTGGGAATTTGTGCGAGACGAGCAAGGGAGAAACGAAATGGAAAAATGGAACAAACGACGGAGTTTTTTTTAGTGGCTTTCTCAGCTAGGATAGTGTTGCTTTGAACTAGCGGATTTCGGCTGTCGCGCGCCGACTAGGGGTTTTGGTTTGGTGTGTGAGTGGTTTTGGGGCTGACATGTGGATATTATTGTTTCCAAATGCATTGAAAGGGAGGTGGAACGAATGTGTTTCTGATTGAGGAATGCGTTTCTGATTTGAAAAAATAAATGGCTGCTGTTTTCTTCTTTTTGTTTTACGAGCAAAAGGTCGGTAATTTTTCCTCTTTTGGAACAAAATGAATGAGAGAATATAGGGGGCCAGTTTTTTCCTTGCTAGAATGGGATTTTTTTTATTTGTTATTGATATGTGTGTGTTGATGATGAGCAAAGAACTTTTGATTGATGGCGTCTTTCGTTAATCCTTGGCTTGTTGACCCCGTGGCGGGCCAGGGGTGGCGTCTCGCCGGCGGGCAGCGCGCACGCAAAATGATATGAAATTACACCCACTGGCTAAAAATGTGGCAATAACTTGAGGCTGAAAGGGGTGTTTACAATCTTCTCTGAAGTCATCATCATCACACTAGTGTGTTGACGTGATATTACATACTTATACGAGTATGTCCAGTGTTTCTACTCTAAACAACGCCAATGGTCACACAATATTCTTTGTCATGAACGCCCTCTTTACTCAGCGCATTCCCTAGTTAGTGTACAAATCTTGTGTAAGGTTGGGCGGACTCAGCCCCCACACTGGCACAGGGGGTCCAGACTCCAAAATGGTGATATGATGTTGTCTGCGCCTCACACCAGCTGCGCCAAGGTATCCCTCTATGGCCAAGTATGGATCCGTACGCAGTAATCCTCCCAGGTATCTCTCTCTTATCCTCGTCTAATGCAACATTGACGCAGGCGGGTTCGGCCTCGGACTCGATATATGCGGGATAAAATCCTACCTACTGTTACTCTATGTGTGTCTGTACGAGAGTAGTGCGAAAGTAGGTATCATGTTGATTGTCACCGCCCCCAACTCCTACTACCTATTACCTACATGAAGTGTATGTACGGATTTCCCTGTTCTGCAAAATATTGGATATGGAAGGGTCGGTGGCTCGGATTTGCATAAACATTGGCAAAGAGGAAGAAGAAGAGTATGCCTCGGGCGACGAGTGGCCTCTTCCTACAGTTCCAAGACATGCCGTGTCACCTACATCCCCCAAAGTTGTGCACGATAATTATGACCAAATTTAATCAACACATCTGCAATGCAACACGAAACCATTCGTCGCAAATAGGAGGCGTAGCTCCTGTGGGCGCAAAATACGCCGTGACACCCTAAATATGCACCATCACTTTACTCCGTGCTCATAGAGTATACGTTCGGAGTTTAGTTGTGGGTCCTGAAAGTCCGACTACTGATGTTTGTGACACACAACGTTGACGAGGATCGCTTGTGCCTCGTCGATGAAACCGGCTAGTGTAGGACCTTTTGGATACTGTAGCTTTGCTCAGCAATAAGCTGACCTACAGGACAGTTTTTGCACTCTGAAAGTAATCTTGATATGGTCTCAAAGGCATAAAACAAGAATGGATCCCGATGCTGTTTGAGGGGTTGAGCTCCTTGATCAATCCCCGACGGCGATTTGTCTACAAAGATACTCAAAGGTTCACATAGACTTTTGGAGCATGCGACGGCAATATCTTGACAAAGGAGTTTATCAATTAGAATTCGTGTATCGCTTTTGTTGGAACAGCTTCTGCTTGGAGTGATTGAGCTTACCATGTGGTGGTTTCTTGGTTTGGAATCGATTCACTTCAATCTGACCGAGAACGGAAACCCTCTCAATGAGCAGTAGAATATCCAATTGAACTCTTTCTCTTCTAAATTTGAAGTCTATAATCAGTATTTATATGCAGGTAACTGGTAAACTTGAGTCGTGAATATCATCTTGAGCGACAAACATTCCCAAATCTCTACCCTCAAAATGCCTCCCAACCCCTCCAAAGTAACCAAATACTATCCCTCCCCAACAGCCCACAAACACGACCTCCGCAAAAACGAATACTACACCCTAACAGAATTTTACTCTCGCGTAAAAGCATGGTACAAAGCCGAGATAGATCGATATTCTCAAAACTCCCCTTCTATCACCACTAATACCGACCATGATGCACTACTCAACAACTCCACTGATCATGATCCTGGTCCTGATCCTCCTTTTCCTCCCCCAAAAAGAAGAATTCAACCCTCTCGCTCATCAAAACGTCTTGCACCACAAACCACCGACACCACTGTTGCAGTAAAAAGAAAGACAAAACCATCTATTACTTCCATAGGCGATTACATTCTCCCCTTACGACAATACTATAATTACGAAACTTTCACATCGAAAAAAGACGATGAGGCTGCTTTGCCTCAGGGGAGGGAATACGAAAAGTTACCCGGTACAGCAGTTGCTTATTTTCTTTTGGCGGTTGAAGATTCTGTAAAGAGAAAAATAGATGATTTACCAAAGATTGGATCTAAAGAAGGAATAAAAAAGTGTGTGTCGGAGTTGAAAAAGTATAAGTTTGGGGAAAGGTTTGAGAGTGCTTCTACTTTGGAAGAGGAAGGAAAAGGGTGGAAACCGTCTGATCAAAAGACTGTGGAGAATGAAGCTAATATAGGAAGAAAACGGAAAGAGAAGGATGATGTCCCTGATGGAACAGCTATATGTAGATTGGGATCTCCGGCTCCTATAGCTGAGATGATTGTTAGTCCTACCCTCGGGAGATGGGGACCTGGGTTATTGGATGCGAGTGGTGGGGTGAAGAAGAGAAGAAGGAGAGGAGCAGGAACGGAGGATTTGGAAGAAAAAGTTGTTGATGCTTTGGAGAGTTTGGGGTTGAAGTTTGCGGTGGATTTGTGTAGGGTTGGATTGCCGTGGAAGGTTGAGGAGGGGGCGAGGGTTTTGATGCTTTAGATGGAGTACGTGAGTTGTTTGAATGGTTGTACCTATGTATATGTATTATTGGTTGATCTGCGGATTTTTGTGAATGATATTCACTTTGGCAGAACCCTCAAGAAGCGGCCTGTTGGTTCTCACCGATCCTATTTATGTTGATACCTGGGTTTTAAGCCATTAACGAGCAGAAGGGAACCACGGAAGGGCAGGTGGAATGAGCAAGATATAGAAGATAAATATGCGTTTGTGGCTGCTTACGAGAACTGGCTGTACCATACAGAGATTCCAACGGATATACTTTAAGCCTTGAACCAATGGTTATCTTGAAAAGGGTCTGAAAAGCCCTCATCGCCACAACAACTATAAAGTATCTTTGGCTTGGTCATGCGCCACCCATTAGGTTCTATGTTCTCTGGTACGATTACATGAATGGTAGATAATGAAGCTGGCCGAGGTCACGGCGCGCCCTGGTTCAAGATCTCAATGCTGAGCCACGTTTTGATGAGAAGGCTTTTAAGGTCCTTCCATTGCTTCTTTTCCATTGGCTGATCGTGGTTGAATTATGGTTGTATGTTGCGTACCTCATTATATGTCGCTTGAATTACGCGTCTAAAGCTTGTCAATCACGTTATTGTAGCACAACAAAAACATACTTGTACCCAGTATCTTCATAAGTGTTGCATTGTTTTTGATGAATGAGGACTTTGAGGTCATTATTTTTCACACCTCTTTGTTGAGAACTCAAATCAGGTGCCAAGGAAAGGATATGTGTGTAATAGCGACAAGACTGAATTCAAAAAATCAAATAACTCCAACAAAGCTGCACCACCTAACCTTGAACTTCAAACACTTTAAGCAAAGAACCTGAACCTGACACCTCTTCTGGCAAACTTCTTTTCTCCCTCATCCTTCTTCTCCTCCTCCTTCTTCTCCTCCTTCTTCTCCTCCTTCTTCTCCTCCTTCTTCTCCTCCTTCTTCTCCTCCTTCTTCTCCTCCTTCTTCTCCTCCTTCTTCTTCTCCTTCTTCTTCTCATCATCCTTCTTCTCATCATCCTTCTTCTCCTCATCCTTCTTCTCATCAGTCTTCTCCCCCTCCGCAGCCTCAGGATCCTCCGGTACAGAAATAACCTTTACCTTCTCAGCACTCTCACCCTCCTCAGCACTCTGTCCGGGAATCACCTCCTCCCACTGAAACCTTCCCCTTCCAAGTCCCAAGCTCAAACTCAAAGAAATTCCAGATCCATCTCCAACCCCCTTATAAGCATCCTCAACCGCCTTTAGAGCTTCATCAACAATCTTTCCATCGTCCTTGATGGCATCTTTCGCGACATCATCAACACGATCAGCGAGTGTATCAGTCAACTATTTCCCAGATTAGCATCAACCCATTCAACATCAATTCAATCAGGAATGATAAAGTGAAAAGTGACTCACATCATCAACAGCATCCCTATACTCCTTCAACAAAGGAGCCAAAGCATTCCCCACAGTCCTTTCATTTCTAACCAAAGAAGCAACCTCCAACAACTGAGAAGGCAAATCAATCTGACTGACTACATATCTATGAAACGCCTCAGAGATATCAGCTGCGTCCAATCCAGTGAATCTTTCGCTTCGACTAGACGAATGAAGAGTCTTGATCTTGCGTTCAACGGATTTAGTGTCGTAGGTCAGGTTTGTAAGACCGGAAACGACTTCTTGCCAGGGACCGCGGAGACGGATCAAGAGACGAAAGTTATCGAGGTCTAGAAGAGCGGAGGTACGGACTAGGGGGGTTGATTCACGACGGAGGGAGTCGAGAAGGTCGATTACTTCTGTTAGGCGGAGGCGGGCGAGGGTTAGGGGGAGGGAGACGAGGAGGGGGATGAGGGAGAAACGCATGGTGGGCAGTCAAATGAGTGTGGATAGTTGAGTTGGGAAATGGAAGGGTGCAGGTGGAAAGGGGGGAGGGGAAAGAGAGGAGTGTATTTAATGGGTGGAATTGATTCAAGTAAACATTGGTGAGACATTTGAATTCTCAAACGTGGGCGCGTTTGTGGCGGACTATTTTGGGAGGAATGGGGGTTATATCGCGATGTCTTGGTAGAGTCGAGGGAGTGGAATGCTCAGCCACATCACGCTGAGTACGTCTTACCGCGGAAGACTTTGTCCGAATTCCATGCGAGAAAAGTTGATATCATTGTTTAAGAGGAGGGTAATGTCGCGCGAACACGCAACGGCATCTGAAGCTTTCCAGTATGAACTCCTGACCAACAGTCCGCTCATTACACACCGAGCCAGTAGCTCTCCTGTGAGATGTAAATTCAACTGACTTATAATTGAATACAGCTGAATCGGGCGTTTTATGCTATTGGTACACATACATACATATTACCAGGTTTTCTTTACTGTGTGTACCTAATGACCTTGTGAACCATCCATCAACCAAAACCACGTCATTAATTCCCTTCTCTATACGTTGTAGTACACTTTTCACCCCGTTCAATAAAGCATATATCCCCTCCCCAGAACCTTCAAACCCCACATCTAGAACATCACCATCAAATGATCAAACCACTCACTTCTCTCTAAACACATCAATCCAATCCCACCCAGGTAATCCAAACTGCTATCCACAACCCAATACCTAGACAAAACAAAAACAAAAACAACCCAAATAGAACAAAAAAACACCCCCAGCTTGAACCAAATCCATTATTTTCCTTGTGTCTGCCCCTGTCCCTGTCCCTGTCCACCTCCCTTCCCCCCACTACTCCCAGTCAACAACATAGCAACCCCAATAGGAACCGGCAAGAAAAACGGCAACGGATTATACATGAAACTACTAGCCATCATCGTAACCGCATAAGTTTGGTTTATTTGCGTTTTAGTAGCGGCATCAACCCCTTCCTGACCCTGTGGTGAATCCCTCCTTACTCCCAAGGGTACTCTTTCTGATGGTTGTCGTTTATGACTGCTGCTATTGCCAAAAGTCCTTTGAGGAGCTGTTTGTTGAGGGGATGGTCTACCGCTTCTTGTTGGTCTGTTTTTGTCTGAAAAGATTGATGATCTCTTTGGCTGGGGTTGGGTTTGTGGTTGGGAGGGGAAAGTTCTGGGAGGAGCAGATTGTTGAGGAGTAGGTCTTTGAACGCGTAAAGGTGCTGGACGAAGCGAATCACGAGGAGTGGTATTAGGGGGAAAAGTACGTTCAGGAGCTGATTGTTGAGGTGTAGGGCGGATGGAAGATCCTGCTGCTGCTGGACGGAGAGGAAGACGGGCTGGAAGGGGGCCTGCTTCAGATTGTCTTCGAGTGTGTAAAGGTGCGTCTGATGGTCTTCTAGGTTGAAATGGAGGAAAAGCTTCGGAAGGCTGTCGAGGTTGAGGTGCATCGGATGGCCTTGTTCGGAGTGGAGGTGCGTCGGATGGTCTTCGAGGAAGGGTTGGGAATACCGAGGTTCCTGGTCGGGGGTTGGTGGAGTTTGATCGACGGGGGACGGGAGTAGACATTTTGATCAAGCTTTTCACAAAAATTATTATTTTGTTTAAAAAGTCATCATGTAAAGTTCAAGATTTATATGGACAGTTCATGAGATTTATATCTTTTTGTCGTGGATGGCAAAGGTTGGAATCTCATCGTTCGATAAAAGGATACAAAAACGATTCAGCGAGGTTTCAACACCCCTGACTTGCACGGACAAACGTACGATCTCACCACAAAAGCTCCTTGTCACACACCCCGTCGATAACACCTCCTGTAGCATTTTGTTTCTTACCTTAATACCTTGATAAGCTTATAATTTGCATACACATTTTTATCAACTGACGATGTTCCGGGATATGCAAACATGGGCACTAATGGGATGGATCCGATACAACACAGCAAATACAAATGCGACGACGATGACAAGGTACGGATATAAAAATTAAAAAGCCAAAAAAATGTATTATCCAAAAGAATAACTGCTATCCACCAAAAAAAATGAGTGATGTCATCTCGGGAAACTTCTGTCCCTGACCATAACCAACCCTAACCCAAAATGAAGAAGAATTCCATTGTCATGTTGCGAAAATGCGGGGTATCAAGGAATGTTGTTCATTGTTTGTTGCAAAAAGGAATGCGAACGAAAGGAGTGAAATTGTTGGAAAGATACAATTTAATTGCATCCGCTGCAGTCGCCTTTTTTTATTAAAAAAAAAAGTGAGTTAGTATGGATGGCGAAGAGGGGAAATGATGTTGTTAAGAAACATACAGCTAGAGCCGCAGGAGCAGGAAGAAGCAGAACCGGAGCAGCCACAGTTGCCAGCCATTTTGATGATGGTTGTTGTTGTTTGTGTTGTGGTGTTGTGAGAATTGAGTGTGTTTGTAATAAGTATTCAAGATTGAAGACTTGAAGATGTTGCTGATGATGAAAGAAAGAAAAAACAAGTCAGAAAGAGGGGAACTTGTGCCTTACTTATACCTTTGTAAAAATGGAAATCCTCCCAAATCTGGATGTTGGTTGAACTAGTTAGTAGTGCGCGCTTTGTGCGGATTGGCAACAGATCAAACCGTCAGGTGAGTTGAATGCGTCTTTTGTGCGTTGTTCTCCCCCAGTTGTTCTCTCGCCTCCCTTGGCCTCCCTGAATACCCCACCGGGTCACCGTCAGCCTGCACATCTTGTCATCCGATGACAATGTCAGTGTCAGGCACAGAATGGGATTCTGATCAGAATGATTGGATATTTTTAAAAGTTCAAAAAACCCCACGAAAGATTGCGGGGAAATCGCCAATCTTGCAGGGGATCAGCAAGGCCCTTGTTACTGATTTGGTCTGGCCTGCTCAAACTCTGCGTCATCTCGGGCAACATCTGTGACCCCTGTTTGCGATATTTGTGCGTAAAGCACCGAGGAGATCCATCATCTTCGATTCCTTTCGTCAAGAGTTTGCCTTGCGCAGTTGCCTTCTTTTTGTGCTTCATCTTCGGTGTTTCGGTGTTCCTTCTGTGTCACACCTGACCTCTTCACCGCAACTCTCTGCACGTCATCACTCTATCTGAGACATTTCGCCAAGACCGAAAGACACACACTGTTTGATCGCGGATTTGTCCCGGTCACCGGGGCACAGCAGCGCCAAGGCCGGGGCGAAAAGGGATCCACTCGGCACAAATCACGCGGCCAACGCCGGGATAAAAGTGGGTATCATCGGAAGTGTTTGTTGCATTCTATTTTCAAGTCTAGATAGCTTTATTCCATCCCATGCTTACAATGCCTCTTCTTATTACTCTTATCCTTCACTTTGAACCTCTCATCCTTTTTCAACAAATCCCCAACCAACCCCCTAAACCTCATCCCCAAAGCCTCAATCACACACCCAACATCTGGTGCATCTGGACTTTCCTCATCCTTGGTAAACTCTCTAACCTTCAAGTCCTTACCCTTGCGAACTCTTTCTCCCGGTAGTAAGGGCCCAATCAATGTTTCGTCCATCAAGTCCTGCCACTTTGCCAAATATACACCAGGTCCTCCAGCCAGCCCGGATTCACCCCCTTTGGTAGGAGAACTCAAGTTATCCAATATCCTCTGCATCCTTTGATTTGACAATTGAACCAAATCCTCCAAATGCTTGGCCTGGGCATCGATAGCAGGGATTACTTTTGCTCTTGACGACTCCGGGAGGGACGAAAACAGGTACTGGAGGTTACTACTCAGAGCACCCGCGGCCTTCCCAGTAGATATGATGCACTTGTTGTTTTGTCGAAACACCTTGATGGTATCATGCGCCCATATCCTAAACTCCTCGGTGAGATCAGGACATTTGATTGCTACTTGGTGAAACCAGTTGTATAGCAAGTGTTTGTTGTTTTGCAAGAGTCGGACATAATCTTCCACGAATGGAGTTTTGTCGTTCATTGTTTCTGTCACGGAAATTTTTTCTGATTTCGACAGAAACCCGGGGGTCCAGCTGCTGAGGAGACCTGAAGAGGAGGATTGTGGACTCGGTGCCTTGGTGGAAGAGGTCACTTTGCTGACGTTGATCAAGTCGGTAAGAAAGGTCTCAGCCGCAGTGACGTACTCCCGGAGATCAATATTTTCGTGTATTGTTCGAATGATGGAATCAAAGCTGAAAAGTAAATCTTTGATTGCTTGTGTAAAGAGATCCGGGTGTTGGCGGCAGAGCGCGTTGAGGATTTCTTCTCGGTCTCTTATTATAAGGAGGGACGAGTAGTACTGGGAGAGTAGGTTGTGCTGTTCGTCGTTGAGGGAGACAAGGAGAGTTGCATCAGATCGACGGAGAATTTCCATGATCATGGGCATGTGGTCATGAATACTTTGCCGGCGTGTTTTCTTGTGTTCACTGCTAGGTTTCTTCTCGATGAAGTCTCTGATGGCAGTCAGTTGTGCTTTATTTGGGGCAGAACCGCCCTTGAGCTTTTCAATCCTGTCGACAGTCTTTCGCGACTCGGCAGTGTCCCAATACAATACGAGGGATATTATTCTGGATAGTTCTTTAGCTTCAAGTTGTTTTGACAAGGAGTTCTCTTCTTACCTTTGCAACAAATTCATGCCATCATCGGCATTTGAGGTTAGACCCACCCAGTTTGAGATGGCACCGACGCCCACCTTTGCCAGCAGCAGTCTCATCATACCGTTTATCATGGTTGCCGCATTTCCAATTCGAAGAGTCTGCTTGATCATCGAATATGGTAGCAACTTGTGGACACTCTCCAAGAGTCCCAACAAATACGGTCCTTCCGGTGAGAGCACAAAGACATGATGCAGAAGCGTTGCGAGACTAAATCGAGTCAACACAAGTAGGCATATTAGATTGAATGAACTTACTGAATAATAATATAATCTGCTGCAGCTCGTACACCTGGTGAATGCTCCTCCAAGCTTTTGCGCTCAGCTGCGCACTTGAAAAGCTGATCAATCAAATCCCCGTACAAAAGCTCGTGCACTCCATCTTCCCAAGCACGAATCAAATCCTCGGCTTTTGATTGATCATATTTGGCGTCGAGATGTCGCTTTTCACCCCTTTCTATTCCGCCGAGAATGCCTCTTGAAACGGCCTCGTGGATGGAAGACGCGGCAGTGGCGAGAATCTTTCCAGCATCCAGATACCCTTTGTCGTAGCTTTCTGAAAGTTCGGCCTCGGCCAGCTTTTCCATGACCCCTTGGAACCTGGCATGCCAAAAGTCAGAAGGAAGATCCAGGACTCCAGGGAAAGACAGGACAATTGGTCGTAAAAACCCCGTTAGCAACGGCGCCGACGAGTCTTGAGAATATATCGGTGCACCGTCGGAGCCATGGTGTGCAAAAGGGTAGCCATAGGATGAAATGGTTGACGGGTCCTTGAAGCTTTGGATCTCGAAGTAGGTCTCGTGATGGGTGAGAATGTCAAATAAGGCGTGCAGTTGTGATGCCGATAGCGTAGATGGAGTCCCTGTGCCAGTGTCGTGTTCCATGATAGATGTTCAATCTAGAGAAGGACCGAGCGATGAGGCTAAAAAATTAGGGTTGAAGGTTGGTTCGTATTTAGATATTATTTGCGTGACAAAATGGGGTGCTAAAAACGCTAAAATATGCCATGTGAAGAAGACGTACAGATTGACGTCAGACGGAAGGATATGCTGCGGGATAATTAGGTAAAAAGGAGGTGGCTAACCGAGACATTCTGGGACATTTTCGGAGTTCCAGAAAGGAGGTGCAAGAATTTTGATACAAAGTTTGATAAAACGTTGACAGGGTCCAAAATTTTTGAGTTCCAGGTTGTTTAAACTTTGCACACGTTTCAAATTTCGAGGAAGGTGTGAACTTGATAATGATGATGATGGTGGTGGTGGTGGCGGTGAGGGGATGACCAGTAAAACCCTAACCCGAGCCTCTGTGCTCTTCGAAACCCCTCCTCTGCACTTATCCAATTTTCTTCATCTTTTTTAACCTCCTTCATCTTCAATTATCAAATTGACAAAAAATTCATCAAAAAGACAAACCTACATCTCAAATGGAATTCCCAAGAAATCCTTCTCTCTGCGGAAGCAGCTTCAACATTTATTTCGTCAACTTTGCGAAAGCATGACCATTGGCATTTGGGGAATACGGGGTCACGGTCCATCAACCCAACAGTCGATCGAGCTGGTGCGCTCGCCTTCCAGGTTTTCTCTTTCTCTACCGAGAAGGGTTCCCCGCGTTGAGATGGCGCGCGCTTCGGGTGTTCGGTTCACAAACCCAGCTGATTCAGCCTGGGAGTGGGAGATGCCGAGTTTTTCAGTTGCCAGCCGTTATGATGTGGGTGACAATTCGTTCAAGCCTTCAACCACCATATCGAATGTCATGTCGCATAGGGGGTTGAGGGGGTTGAGGGGTTGAAGGGATTAGCGCGAGACGGTTAACGACAGCATGTCGAGCGGCCCAGAGAGCCGGTCCTTGTGCACATCTGCTTCTGCACACCGGCCATCATGCAAGCGCTTTTCCTCTGTCAAACCACCATCCTGGGGCACCTTGGCTCTTAATTTAGTCACGGCTTGATATTTGCCTAGGTTGTCCGTCAAGTGGTTGGAGATGGCAAAGGCCGGAATAGTGTGTAGCGACGCAACCGGCGAGCAACCCCTTTCAGCAGATATATAAAACTTTTCCTTTCAGCTGCTTCTTGGCAATCCGAAATCATCCATCAGAATCATCATCACTCGCCACCAAAATCATGAGGATAATCACGCTTTCCTCCCTGATATTCGGGAGTTTGCTCCCAGCAGCCCTGGCGGGACAGCTCGTCGCACACGACAGCAGTTTTGCCCCAGATATAATCCTCAGAGTAACTCTGGGAAATGTACCATCGGCATGCGAGAGCCGTACCGATATCGTTGTCAATGGAACATCACCAGGGCCTGCAATACACATACCTCCAGGTAAATCAAACTGGATTCGTGTATACAACGACATGACCGACCAGAACCTCACCATGCATTGGCACGGTTTGACCCAACGGCTGGCTCCTTTCGCCGATGGGACACCTCTAGCTTCACAGTGGCCCATTCCGCCCGGTTACTTTTTTGACTACGAAATCGCCGCCGAGCAAGATGATGCCGGAACCTACTACTACCACTCCCATGTAATGATGCAGGCTCTTTCCGCCACAGGTCCTATCATCGTGGATGACTGCGGAGTTTCACCGTATGAATACGACGACGAGCGCATCTTTCACTTCCAGGATTACTTCTCCAAGAGCGAACAAGACATGGAGAAGGGCATCATGGGAGTTCCGTTTAAATGGACTGGCGAGACTCACGGCATTGCTCTCAATGGCAAGGGTGTAGCTGTCGGCAAGACTGCAGTGCCTGGCCCTCCAGGAGGAGGCAGAGGTTTCTTTGGTGGTCGAACGGGCGTTACCGAAAGTGATCCTTTTAGGGGTTTCGGCGGTCACGTTGGAGCTCATGATGGTACGGGTTCTGGAGACTCTTCAGACAGGGTACGGGTGGCCACGTCCACAGAGTGCACCCTCCCGGTTATTGACGTTGATCCCGGCAAGACTTACCGATTCCGCATGATAGGCGCCACCGGGCTCTCATTCCTTTCGATTGGTTTTGAAGGTCACCCCAACCTCACCATTGTTCAAATCGACGGCAGCGAGTACAACGTCCCCGTTACCACCGACCACATCCAGCTTGCTTCGGGCCAACGGTTTGATATTCTCTTCAAAACAAAGACGACTGAGGAATTGGTGGCGACTTTCGGTAACAGGTCGACATTCTTCATCCAGTTCGAGACGCTAGGGCGACCGCAAGCCTACCGCGGATACGCCGTGTTGCGCTACAATCAGAACGTCCAGGTCCCTGCAGCTCCTGCAGCTCCTCCTGTCAATCTGCCCGCCAACTACACTGACTGGCTCGAATACACCTTTGAACCTCTTTTCCCCGAGAAAAACGTGGCCCCAACCACTGAGGAAGTCACCCGTCGCATCATCATTGACTGTGTGCAAAAGTACGACGACAAGACGGGACAGGTCGTCTGGGAGTTTAACGGCCTGCCGTGGACCGAGTTCACCTACGACAGCCCGGTTCTCGTTGACATTTACCAGCGTGGCGAGGAAGCAGTGCCAAATTATGAAGCTTGCATAAACAATCGCGGCTGGGACCCCAAGACTCAAGCCTTTGGTTGCAAGGTTGGGGAGGTGCTCGAGATTGTTTTACAAAACACTGGTTCGCTGGTTACCAACGGCATGGCCGAGAGTCATCCCTTCCACGCCCACAGCAAGCATTACTATGACATTGGCAGCGGGCCGGGCAAGTACGATGCCGAAGCCAACAACAAGAGATTGGCAGAGACGGGTCACAGGCCAGTCCTGAGAGACACCACGATGCTGTTTGCTTATTCCAACCAGGTTGGCCCCGGCGAGCCAGCAGGTTGGAGAGCATGGAGAACGAGGGTCACTGATGCTGGCGTGTGGATGATCCATTGCCATATTTTGGCCCACATGATGATGGGCATGCAATCCGTTTGGGTCATGGGCAACGCTGAAGAGATCCAAAAGATTCCTTTGACGGCAAGTCAAGGGTATTTCACATATGGCGGCAGCGTTTACGGCAATGTCACTCACTCACCTACCGTTTACCATTATTTCGATGGAACAGAAAAGTGTGGTGCTCCCGACAAGGCAAAGGGGGTTCCTTCTTAAAATTCTTGTGGAATACGGACGGAAAAGCATGGAGTCACGGAAGGAAGTAAGCAGTAAGGGGTTATCGGTTTCGTATTTTGTTTCTTTTTTATCGTGTTGGTTGTTTTCCTAGCAGTGTAGATATTAGATAGACAGTTTGGCAGCGTTGTAAATACGAAGATGAATAAGTCCGATTGAACCATCCCGAAGCTCCCCGAACCCGCTAAAACTGACCCCTGAGTAACATCCCTGAGAAGATCGGGTGTTTGACCCACTACTCAAGTGTTGCTGCCTGGGGAGGCGAATTAAACAAAAAGTCTGGATCGCGTCTTGATTTTTTTCTCTTTTTTTCTTCATCCAACTTTTGGTTGTGTCATTCTTTTTTTTGGTCCATCTCAGGATATCACATTCATTTTTAAACAAAATCCAAGTCACTCGCTCGCTCACTCACGCACACACACATTAATTAATTAATTACCGACAAAATGCATCTCTCAACGCTCATCCCTACCATCTCGATCCTCATCCTTGGGGCATCGGCCAAGACTAACATCGCTGGCTGCATCTCCACCTCGGTCCCCTTCATGACAAGAGACTCTCAAGTCTATCACTCGCTTCTCTGGTACCTCCCCGACACTGGAGAGATTTGCGAGATCCTCGACTGCGGTGGCGGACGCGCTCCTCCCAAGACCAACGTCCCCGGCTGCGGCAACTACAAGGGAACCGACACTTACAGTCCCAAATACTGGACCGGGTTCCAGGCTGCGGCTACAACTTCTGATCAACCCGTGATCGCTACCACTACTTCTCAATTGCCCGCTACTACCGATGCCAAGACGGACGGTGGTGAGAAATCCTCCAATGCCCCGGGAGCGACTCCTACGACTTTGGCGACGGTGACTCAGGTTACGACGGTGACCAACGACGGGGCTGCTCAGCAGACTCCCGCCCCGGTTGAGAGTGGAGATGGATCTCAGGAGGAGGGAAGCAGCAGCAGCTCAACTTCCAGCTCAACCAGTTCAAGCACCACTGCTTCGACTGCTGGAGCTGCGCCGACGGGAGTGAGGTTGATGGGTGTTTTTGCTGGCATGGCTGCTGCTGGAATTGCCATGGCTGCTTAATATGTACTTTCCGTAAATAGTAGATAATTGATAGTGTTGGTATATAATTTTGGAAAGTTGCATTCCATTTTCACTGGTTTCTCAAAAAAGACGAACCCACGTTTCCATCAACTTGAATCCCCCGAGCCACACTTACCCTTAGCTGTTAGAGAAGATAGAGGGGATCGTTTTACCATATAAAAAATTAGAGTTCACTAACAGACAAGAGCTCACACTGTGACACTGTCTCCATCAGGTCTTTTTCGGCGCTAAAAAAACCATGTGGATTTTTTGGGGAGAAATAAGAGCTTAACTGAATATAAAGCGGTGAAGGGTGGCAGAATTGCACGGGCTTGATCACGTTTTTGGTTTAGCTTCGGCAGGCCAACCCCTTCCAATTTTCCATTCCACCCTCATTCACAGGGCAACGGCCAGAAACACAGTGAGTGAACATTGGAACAAGCTCTCGGGCGCTCCAAGATCCAAATCAACCCCACCTCTCTCTTCAACTAAAAGCAATAACAAACAAACACTAGACCACAGACCCGACCACAGACACACACAGTCACTCGCTATCTTGCCTTGTCAAGTTTTGTGTCACTGTCAGCCACTGTCGTGAAAATTAATTCCGAGTGACGTGTTCCAGTCCATTTCACGAGAACCAACCAACCAATCGATTTCCATCACTTCTTTAACCCAACTCGATTGACCCGACGACCCCAGACGGGAACCCCTCTTTCTTTTCTTCCACCTTTGCAAGATGTCTTCGGACTCGGAGCAATCTGCACAGGCGGTCGCCATGAACGGCTTTCTCGAGGATCGTCCGGGAGACCTTCTCCTCGACGTCGACGTTCCTGCAACCCCGCAAGATGGTGGTTCCAGTCTTCCATCACCACAACCCACCAGCATGCCTCCAACAGAAGCGCCCAACTCGCCGATGGGCACATCGGTCTCATTTAGGTCCGAAATCGATAATGAAGCAACATCGCAATCATCGCTCGTTCCGTCGTCGCTTACCCCGCCACCTCCGTCATCGCAATTGCTTCAAATTCCCAGCGCCTCTCAATCAGGCTTCGTATCGCCTCCAGCAACTTGCCTCCCAGCTCCTCGAAGAGATGATGCCGCCGCGGGCGCCGGCCTCACCACTCCGACTCATCAACAAGTCGCCGAAGCGTCCGCCGAGGAACTCCGAAACATGCTTTACAACATTATTGCAGAACACTCCCGGCTCAAAATGGAAGCCACTCATCACAAGATGCAAAATGTCCTGCTCAATATGCAGGCTCAGGAAGATGCGAACCGCGCCGCCGTCGAACACGAGATGACCAGAAGGGAGGTGCAGGCATTACAACAGGCCGAGTGCGCACGCCAAGCCCGGAGAGACATCAGCACGGCAACCGAGACGGCACAAGCAAAATATCTGCAGCTTGAGGCCATGTACAAACAAGTGGCTCAAGAAAATCAGAGGCTAAACATCAGACTCAAGGGGGCCAAGAAGGTTATTGAAGCCCGCGAGAACGAAATAGCCACTCTCGCAGAACAGGAGGCTGTTTTACTCAACCGCATTCGGGAGAATCGCGAGCATTTCCATATTCTTTGCAGTCCAGGAGGTATGTTTCACGGCGCCACCACTCCCAAAGCACCAAGTCCCCAACAGCCGAGGGGAACTCCACGACAGACGGCAAAAGCCCACCGCGATCACCACGGTAACGGCAATTTTGCTGTTTTACTTGAAGCCCTCAGCCAGGACAATAACAGCACCCCGTCCACGCCCGTCACAGGCCAGCGACCCAGCCACCGGGCTGCGCCAAAGCACACCCGTAACGTTCAGTCCATGTCTTCGCTCCCTACCACGCCAATGGGTCGTTCAAAGGGTGGGGTGCTTTTACCGTCTGTCGATCTCGTACCCCAAACCGAACCACCGCAGCGAAATGCTCGATTTTACCCAGAAAGCCCATCAGCAGCACCTCGAAGCAGGGAGAGAGCTAGGAGTAGGGAGAGCACAATATCGGCCGACAATGAGGAATTGGCACGGCAGGCTATCCAGTCGGTCACTGCGTCGTTTGGGAGAGGGTCACAGATTTCACAACCGAGGCGGGAATCTACGACGGGCGAAGAAATGATTTTTGAGAGTCAAGCCAGTCAGGCTGCTTCCGAGATGTTACGAAGAGATGCACGGGAGAGTTTTGAGGTTGCCAGTTCTGTTGGAAACTCGAGGGATGCAACACCGGGGGCGACGGACAAGAGTGCGAAATTACAAGCAAAGATTTTTGGTCCGTTAAATAAGAGTGGGATGCCGACCAATCATGCCAAGAGGAAGTTTAGCAGTGAAGGTGGTGTAAAGACGACGAGTCCGACGAAGAAGTTGAGGGAGGCTGGTGGTGGTGGACGGGTTGGGCTGGGAATACAGTACAGCCAGGAGATTTGACAAAAAGCGCGTGATACCATTTTTTATTTCCTTTGGATAGGATATTTTTTTTGTCAACGTTTGCCACCCACCTCAGATTGACACTTTTTCGTCTCTTTCTTGGATACATTTGGGGTTTGGAAAGGAAGGATAGGAAAGGGAAAGGGATTGGATTTTCCCCCTGAGAGAGGATACTGAATGACAATTACTTACAAGATGTTTCCCAGTTCCATCTTGATCCTGTGACCGTGGTGATGCCGCCAAGACGATTGTTTGACCCCAGATTTTGGAGCAATTGGTGGGGTTCCCGTAATGCCGAAATGTAATGCCGCCTCTTGAGCAATCCACCCCGGTTTCGCGGCCGCGAGTAAACCCGGAGAGGTGAGACGGTAATATATATGATCACCCGCCCTTTCCGGTTTTTTACCTGAATTTTTTTTTTCTTTTTTTTTTTTTCCCTCCTTTTCTGTTTTGTTTTTGACGATACCCTTTCCCTTTCCCCTTCCTTTCCCTTTGGTTACTCAACTCAGTCTCCCGTCCCGTCAAAATGGCTCCTCTCCCCCGCGGCATCAAACAAGTCCTTACAAAGGCCCCCACCGACGTTGTCATTCTGTCGTCTCTTCGCACACCAATCTGCCGATCCTACAAGGGTCAACTCAAAGATGCTTATCCCGAGGAGTTGTTGTCTGTCGTCCTAAAAGCAACCCTGGATAACGTTCCTCAACTCGACAAGCGCAAAATCGAGGATGTATGCGTCGGTGTGGTTCTCAATGAGCTCGGCGGATCAAAAGCGGCTCGTATGGCTTTGAATCATGTCGGCTTTGATACCTCGTCGACATCTCTTTATACCACCAACAGAGCTTGTGCTTCATCTCTTCAAGCCATTGTTAATGTTGCGAATCAAATCAAGTCTGGGGAGATTGAAGTTGGTATTGGAGCGGGTATGGAGTCTATGACTAGGAATTATGGAAGTAGAGCCATTCCTCAGGATGTTTGGCCGGCTCTCAAGGAGTCACAGGAAAAAGATGCGAGGGATTGTGTGATGAGTATGGGGATTACTAGTGAGAATGTTTCCGAGAGATATGGTGTCAACAGAAGGGATCAGGATGAACTGGCTGTTGAGAGTCATGCCAGAGCTAGCAGGGCACAAGATGAGGGAAGATTTGACAAGGAGATTGTGAAGGTCAAGACTAGGTTTCAAGAGGTTGATAAAGCTGGTCAAAAGGTTGGAGAGGAAAAGGAGGTTTTGGTTGAGAGAGATGATGGGATTAGAAAAGGGGTTGATGTGGAGAAGTTGGCAAAGTTGAAACCTGCGTTCAAGGAGGATGGAAAGAGTACGGCGGGAAATTCTAGTCAGGTTAGTGATGGTGCTGCTGCTACGCTTTTGATGAGGAGAAGCACTGCTACTGCTCTTGGGTTGGGGGATAAGATTATGGGCAAGTTTTTGGGTGCGGCTGTTGTTGGATGCAAACCTGATGAAATGGGGATTGGACCAATGTTGGCTATTCCAAAGGTTTTGGAGAGATATGGATTGAAGAATGAGGATGTGGATAGATGGGAGATTAATGAGGCTTTTGCTTCTCAAGCTTTGTATTGTGTTAGGGCTCTGGGATTGGAAAAGGAGTTGGTGGCAGGAAAAGTAAATCCTGATGGAGGTGCTATTGCTTTGGGACATCCATTGGGTGCTACTGGAGCTAGAATGGTGGCTACTTTGATGCATGGTTTGGAGAGGACTGGTGGGGAGGTTGGAGTTGTTAGTATGTGTATTGGTACTGGTATGGGTATGGCTGGTGTTTTTGTTAGGGAGTAAAAGGGAAGGTGAAAGAAATAAAAAGGGTATCTATCGTGTATGTAGTTTTAGATTTGGAAAGGGATATTGAAAATTGTATTTTTTTGCTTTTCTGAAAAAAAAAATTGTTGGCAAAAGTGACATGTATACACGACACACCTTTGGTCTCTCAATGTTTCACTCTTTGACGGAGAGGATATCTACACATTGTTCAAAGTCCATAAACTCTCATTCTATTTATTCGTTATGTCAATGCTGTGTTAATACTTGTTGATCCTTCATGACGGTTCCGGGAATCCCAATGATCATCCCATCCCATCATAACTAAAACCCATATATAGAAAACACAATAATCTCGAAACAAAAGGAAGAAAAAATACGAAAAAATAAATCCGCATTGTTGGAACGTCACCTGCAGGATTCGAACCTGCGCCTCCGAAGAGACGAGCTGACTACTATTTTCACGTGTTCTTCTTTTTAAACTTTGTGAAACTAGCAGGCCCGCGCCATAACCACTCGGCCAAAGTGACTTGAGGAAGATTTCGCGGTTCTGATTGCTGGTTAGTCTGTCGGATAACTTTTTAGAAATATGAGACCTGCGCTCTTTCAACTGATCCAAGTTCCCTTGTCGATTGATGTATCTGGCGAAGTTATTGAGAGGGGGTGCAGGGTTTTGTGAATTTTATGGTTGAACTTTGCCTGGGACATATTTCTGGTTTTCTTTTTTATTTTATTTTATTCTTCACAGAGGGACCGTTGAGCAGAGAAAAACGAATTTAATTATTGATTCGTTCAAAAAAAGAGTATCACCATCACTATCCCGACTGGCTGGTCTCCTTTTATACCAGGCGACGGAATCCTCTATTTTTGCATACCGTTCAAGTACAATACTAAATGTCGTAAATGAAGGTTGTTCCATTCACTCTTTTTATCACCTCTCTCCATCTCATAGCTCCAATTTTCTTGGTTTTACTTTCTCCAACATCATTTATACCCCTTTTTATCATGACAAAGTCAGTATTTCTATCCGCAACTCCAGATCTACACCGTGCAGTCTCTGCAATGTATATCTTGAAAATAAGTATCTTATAAATATATCAATTTTCTCGCGTAGTGATCGATCTTGAGAATTTGGTGTTGTTACGGGGGTGCTTCCACTCAGCATCCCAACTCTTTTCTCTCCGCATATAAAGTCACTTAGCAGTCAGCATTGGCAGTCCCGTATTAGCAGAATTGTTAAATAAGTGCAACTATTGCTAGCTAAATCCTCTATACCATCAGGCAAGTCATGATAATAGATCCCTTGATGGGGAGAACCTCCTTTCCGCATACCCCGTCCCTCTCGCACAGTTTCTGAGGGTTCCCTGATAGATGAAAAGTAGCAAAAAGAAACAGGTTCAATAAAATCTGCAAAAGTAAAAAAGCCCTTGACTCCAAGAAACGCCAAAACTCCATCTCATGCAGGATACTGATAACCACCGGGTTTCCCCTCTTAGCTGCTCATGACCCCTTATCTATTTCTCCCTCTCAACCTTAGTCTTGAACACCGAATCACTGCAACCCCTGATAGAGGCACGAAGAAACTTGACTGCCTCCCCATGCTGGTCGCCCTCATTGTTGGGTGGTGCTTGAGATTCCCGCTTCGACGGACTCCTAGATCTCGGTGTCTTCACTGAGAACGTGTTCTTTGTTCCCACCTTTCCAAGCGGTTTCCCACCTTTCAACCACTTGGCGAGACTGTTCTCTCAATATATTCCTTCTTCTATCAACACGACCCTGGAGTCTGTCTTGAGTAAGCCGCAAGTTATCTGGGACGATGCTGTCCAAAATAAGCGAGGTTTGTGTAGCAAGCCTCAATAAACCACTGTCCCGGCCGACGCTCAAATCAGCGACAAACATTCTGACGTTCTCTGCAAACTCTCGATTCATATCTCTCACAGCGGATTGATAAGTATAGCGACCGCGTGCCGTGGCGTAATCCTTCAGAGCTTTGTGGAGCCTTCTCATTGCCCCGTGTCCTCCTGAATATATAGTAAATTAGCGAAGGATCAACATGGTGCCGAATTGTAGGAATAAAACCAACCTTCAAAGTTGCTTGCGTTCTCAAACCCATTTTTCCATTTTTCCATCAGTTTCCCCCTGAGAGATGGATGAAGGGCACCAGAGTTAGCTGATATCCTATCCAAAGCCTGCGCAACGTGTGCTTCGACTTCACAGGAAATTTCGCGAAGTGCCGCAGCGCAGTTCCTGATATGTGACTCTTGCCCAGGGAACTCCAACAGCAGTGACTGCTCCAACTGTTTCATATGATCATGCCAGATGGTCTTGATTTCGGATATTGCCCCTTCCTCAAGACCAGGAATCTTCTCGTGAAACTTCGTGGTTCAGTCCGCTGCAATCCTAGTATTGAATTCGTCTGCTCTGTTCAAGGAGTCTCATGTTAGCACCATTCAGTGAACCCTTGAAATGTATTAGTGTCGACCTACAGATCCTCTATCCAGTCGTATCTATGTTTCTTGTCATCTGCGTGACTTGTAAATGGGCCACCTCCGCGGTTTACGATGGCAGTGAAGGTAAGATGATGTAACCGGACAAGTGAATAGGGGTCTAGAGGATCTTTATATATCCATCGATCGACAATCTTTGAGCACTCACGGCCACATTCGGTCAGAACTCTCCCTTTCCGTGCGAAAGGGTTGCATGCCGATACCTCGGTGGTAAGACGCTCGACATGGGCGAACAACTCCTGAAAGCTCGTTGTAAATATGGTGCCAGTACAACAATAATGTTCAGCAGGCGAACTCACCTTGTTCAGATTCTCTACCCTAGGCTTGAATATCTGACTCATGAGCGCTTTTTTCGACATTTCGTATGTAGTCTTTACCTTTCTGGCAACGGACCAAATTTGGATGCTGTTGAGTAGACTCATATATCGCTGAAGAAGCAAAATAAGGTGCCGCTCTTTGTGACCTGCATCTTCTCCTCCGTCCAGTAACGGAGTGCTGGGATTCCTGTGTGAGTCAGTGTTGGGAAACCTTTCAGCTCATCAAGAAGACTCTCATTCTGTTGCAATGTCCAAAATGCCTTCTCACTCACGGGGAAAATGGTTGGGGGGCTGAATTCCGCAACAAAGTCTCGGAAATTCTTGCCAAACTCCTCATGCTTCCTTTTCAGGTGATGAAGAATCCGGCGAGAAAAAATGGCGTTTCGTTCCTCAACTGCCCTATGAACTGCCGCCTCAAGCACTGTATTGTAAGTAGTTGCCATTCCCTTCTCAATTTTTTGAAGGTTGGGTAGCCCTTTGGCCAGCCTTTCATCTTGTATCTGATCTGACGGCGCTCTTTTTCAGATACTCCATTTGAAATTTTCGTTCCGAGTTCCACTAGATTGGCCAGGGTTTTCTTGACATTTGCTTCGGCCAACTTCATCCTTTCTTTGACTGATCGAATATTCTGCAGCTCATCTTGTCTACCTTCATTCTTTGCTGCATCTTCCAAGTTGATTTCATCCGCCTTGGAGACAACGATGCAAAACCCTTCACTGTTCAGTTTGCTGTCCATCCGCATAGCAATCTCTTGATTCTTCGGCATAAAATTGACCGCCGTTTGCGCATCCGCGGCTCGGACACAAGCTGTGACCACGACAACGAGCGCCAGCTTTTGGTAGTAACTCTGGGCCACTGCAGCTCGGCTTTCAACCACATCAGAAAGACCCGGAAGATCAACCAGAACGAGTCCCGACCTGAGAATCTCTGACTTGACGAAAACCTCGGCGTGGCTCACGAGCGGCCATAGCGCCATCTCTCGAGTGACAGCACCTGTAGGCCCACTTTGTTTTCTGCGCGTTGAGTCGAGATATGGTTTGATCATGGTGGCAAACCGTCCCTTAGTTGCTTCGGCATTATTTGAGGGCAAGAGATTTCTGTAGTCGAGAAGAGCGTTGAGCAGAGACGTCTTGCCAACACCCGTTTGTCCTTGGACGCCAACGAGTAGCTCCAATTTAGTATTGTCTGCTTCGAGAGCATCTGTGAATAGTTAGCTGCGTGTGAATTTGCTTGCCGACAGGCTAGATAACTTACCAATCTCCCTGACCCATTGTTTCAAATGGCTCGTTTCTTCGTCCGAATATGGTGATGCGCTCTGAGGGCTCGCAAGCTCCGAGTTATACAGCCCTTTGAGAAGGCCGCATTGGATACGGGTGCTACCTAGTGCTTCATCTAGCACCTTGATTCGTTCCAAGGGCTCAAGGCTGTGAGAAAGCTGCTGCCACCCAAACATCACAGCAGGGTTGAGCGGTTGCCCAGCAGTGATTTGGAGGTCCGCCATTTTCGGAGATCGAGAAGAAAGAAAGAAGGAAAGTTGCTGATCAGATCTCGCGAGAGTAAAATGGAGTGAGAATATGTACGGGAGTGAACGGGGTGGGGGAAAGATTCAAAAACTTGACGCGGAGTTTGAATCACGAGGAAAGATATTTTAGTGTGTGGAGAGGAAGTGAGATTTAAATAAAGAGTAGGAGAAGATTCAGGCGAAAAGATGAGCGAGATGAATGAAGTGTAGGGTGATTAATATTCTGCGTGCTTGTGTTGCGAGTGGAATGAGATTCAGCCAACTCCAAGGCCGCGAGTGTTGAGATCAGACGAAAAGATGAGGGAGATGAATAAAGTATAAGGTGATTGATATCCCGCGTTCTCAGGTTGCGAGTAGAATAAGATTCAGGAAACTCCAAGCCCTCGAGTGCTCGAGTGCTCGAGATCTCGATAAAGCTGGTTGCTAAAGATGAGATGAAAAGAATGGTGTTTATTTTCTGAATTGAACGGTGAAAAATAGTTGTTTTGATAAAATGATTGAGTGCCTAAACTGAAGCGAAGCTGGTTTGAGTGAGGAATATTATCGACTTCCGAAGAAAGTCGGCAGGTATTGTGAGGTAAAGGAAGACAATGGGAATAATTTTTGGAGAAGGGAAGAACGAGGTTATCCAGGCAATTTGTAGGAAAATCTGGCCAATGACCAAAAGACCAGAAAGCCGTGATCACCGATATAGAACCCAAGAGAGCCGGAGTTGGGAGGACGTCGTCGAGTTGGAGGCAGAGGTGAGAGGATGACTTCGGAGAAATGAGTCCACAGTTGGAGGTTCCTCACATTTCTGCGAATCCGAATCTAATCGTACCTTCCCCAACAAGTTGATGAACTCGTCGATTTCCATCCCAACTTCGGTCCCGTCGTGACCGAACAGCCATCAAGGTCCTCCACATCAGAGCAACTAACATTGACAGTCACATCGATTCAGATCAGCACTCACAATATACAACTTGAATAATTTCTTGTTAAAATCACTCGCTTATCATACTTGAAATACAAAATCATAAAACCCATGACACATTCCATTCCTCCAATTGACAATTTCCCATTATCCCTAAACGCAAAAAGACAAATAAATATCCCCCAAAGTCCCGTCCGTTCGTCAGCCAGGTCCCTCCCGGGTATCAAATACAATGAAAGAAAAGAAAGAAAACGGATCTCCCAATTCCAAGCCGATGACATGCTTCCCTCGCCGCCCAGCAATGGTGTCTCATGATGGTTGTTGACTTCCTGTCACCATTTCCAGGTGCGGAAATATTGTAAAAGGTCGTGCTCCACCGTTCAAACGAATCCGAGGCCGAGTGTTGTCATGCTGGCGGGTGTGACAATGTTGTCACGTGTCAACGTTTTGGGGCTGTGGTGAAGGTGTGATGATACAACTGGCGGCTAACGGTGCCAGAGGAAAGATCCTTGAGGACGTCGCCGAGGGAAATTTAGACGCAATCGGTGCACTGGGCGTGCTGGCAGTGACAGCACTGGGTGCTGATGACGAGCATGGCACCGCATTGGCAGCATCGAGGTTGGTAGCAAGACATGATGATGAGTGAGGTTATTTGGATAAGTGTGACGTAGTTGTAGCTGTGGTTGTGCGAGGACGACGATGATGGTTTGTATGGGATTATAGTCGCAAAAGAAAGAAAAAGTTTGGGAACAAAGAAAATCAGGAAAATTAAAATTTGGATGGAGGGGAAAGCTACGTAAATAAATAGTCAAAACTCAAAGAAATGAGCTTCCGTGGTTGCCTTTTTTAAGTGGCAAGGTTATTTAAGTTTGGGAACATGGCATTGGGGAAAGTGTCTCATGACCTCGACGAATAAGACGACGAGGATGTGGTCCGGTCTTCGGGGGGAAATGGGCTCCTTTGTTTTGTGGCTGTTTTTTTCGCGGGATAAAAGTCAAAAGTCGTGAGATATGTCATTGAAAAGGGTCAGAAATGGCATGGTTGAACCAAAAGACTGATATGCAGTGTTTCCGAAGATGCATTAGCTTCAAGGGAAGATCGTATTCCCCGCGCCATGCATGTTAATCTTCTTCCGAAAGAATCCAATCAGAGAATGCTGTGAGCTTTCAAAATTTGGTAAAGTTTGGATGTCGTGGGGGCGAATTGAAAAGGCACCCAACCACCCGGTGAATTGGATTGACGTCGAAGGGTCTCTGGGGTGGGGGTTCGGTCTGGGGTAAAACATCAAGGGTTCAAACAAAGAAGGACATTCCGTATCATCCTTTTTCCGGACCAACAGCATTCTGACATTTGTACAACTCACCGAGAAGACACCGTTTCTGAGTGCATGTCTCTCTTTATTATCAGCATTCCAAAGAGGCTTGTAAAATGATTTCGTCACAGGTGTGACAATTTATATGCTGGATGTCGATCCGCCAGTAACCGAGCGGAGGAAGTGTGATGGAAGAATAAACGGCGGTTAAGAAGTTGTACACTAGGGTCTGGGAAGAAAGCGGTTCCGTCTCTTCCCGGCATCTTGGTTCAGGCGAGAGATCTCATTTGCCTGCAGGGTCCAGAAAGCTATGAGAAGATGACGGAAATTCGCCTTTATCTAGAATTCAATGTGCCAAATTCGATTGTGTAAAAAGAAAAGAATGATGGAAGCTGATCGGGTGCAATTCCCAGGCGGCAGCCCATCCCTCGGCGGTTTCAGCACCCGTCGGCCGAACAGGCTCTTCCCCACTTCCCCACAGCACGAACTCAAGCGTGCCAAGACACACCAATGCCAAGACTAGGTAAAAGTCAATTCTTTCTGACGGCAAGGCTTTCTCTTTGGCTTTTTTTTTTCTCTGTTCAAAAAAGGCATCCTCAAAGTCATCATCATTTTCGGTATTACTTACCGACAACAAAAAAGGTTGGCTTCATGGATTGGCCATTCTGGAAATTAGGAATCATGGAGGACAATTCCTGCAGTCCGTAGTGGGTCGTTTGTTCCGGCTCCCTCCGAAGATGTGGCGGTCTTTTTGGCTGCAGATGATCCTCTAGCGTTTCCTTTTCAGCGGCTTGGGAAATGGCCGAGACCAAAATGTCCTCAGAACCTCAGCAACCCAGGGGTTTCTTCTTGACGAGGACGGGGCATCTCGTTAAATGGGCCATTCTTATTTTTTGCATTTCTCTCGTCGGTATGGCTGAGTACTTTGCCGTCGGAAAAGGGGTAATTGGTTATTGTTGTTCCAATAAAGGAACCTTGTGAGTGTCCAAGGCTTTTATCGAGGCTGATTTCAGCCAATATCCACCTCCAGGCATTCCAATTCGGGATGAGAACACGCAAACCTGTCGAGGTTTCATTTGAGCTGCCTATTTTGATAGAAAATATAAACAGATCTCCTTTTTTATTGTCGCACCAATTTTGATCCATCATCTTGGTGTCTCACCAAATTGCTGTCAGCCCTATTGTCAGCCTGCCCTGACCATTCTGGCCACCGGTGGCCAAGGCTTACGATATCTTGTGTCTAGGAACAAAAGGCACGACACGTCCATTTCCCACACTCACACATTTGACTGCAGAAAACGACGACGACAACATGGCCCGGATTGCCAGTATTTTCGGTTGTGGAATGGGGAAGAAAGGAAACAACAACAACAACAACAACAACAACAACAACAATGGAAACGAGAAAGCTCTTCCTTTCAGGCTCAAAAAGCAGCCTCTACCCGCACCCTCGGTTCAAATACATCCTTTGGAGTCAAAAGATGGTATAATCATCAAGATTCAACCTCCAATGGAACCTCAAGATCCCAACCTTGACCATGTCCCTTGCGACATTGTCTTGTCCATCGACGTCTCCGGCAGCATGGGGACCGAAGCACCGGTACCACGAAAACCAGGCGAACCAGAAGAAGACTATGGTCTTACCGTCCTGGACCTCGTCAAACACGCAGCAAGAACAATTCTCGAAACCCTCGACGAAGGAGACAGATTAGGCATCGTCACATTTTCCAGCAACACCACGGTCCTTCAACCTTTGACACCCGTCACAAAAGAAAACAAACTAGAAATTCTCGCCAAAATCAACCTAATGAGACCAACTGGAATGACAAACCTCTGGCACGGAATCCTCGACGGACTCAAACTTTTTAATCCCCCAGAACAAGGCTCAGACGGACGAGTACCAGCTCTTTTGGTCCTCACAGACGGTATCCCAAACCACATGTGTCCTCCTCAGGGATACGTTCCAAAACTCAAATCAAAAGGAGACCTCCCAGCGACAATCCACACTTTTGGTTTTGGCAACAACTTGAACTCTGGTCTCTTAAAATCAATATCTGAAATTGGAGGAGGCGGTTACTCTTTTATTCCAGACGCAGGCATGATTGGTACTGTTTTTGTTCATGCAGTCGCCAACCTTCAATCAACCTTTGCCGGGAACGCTGTCCTCAAACTCACTTATCCATCTTACCTCAACCTTCAAGAAACTACAGGGGAAGCAGTAGGAAAACAGCCTCCTCAACCCTTAACCGGAGATGTATCCGATTTAACCCAACTAACCATCTCCCTCTCAACTCTTCAATACGCCCAATCCCGTGACATTTACCTCCGTCACTCCCCTCTCCCTTCTACCTCCTCTTCAGAACCAATAATAACCGCCATCCTAACCTACACGCATTTCACCCCCATCCACCATCAAACAACCTCTCATCAATCCCTTTTTTCCTCTCCTTCTTACCCTTCCCTCTCTCCCGAAGAAATAGCCTCCCACATAACCCGATCCCTCCTAATTTCCTTCCTAACCCAATTCTACCCCCTAAATTCTACTTCTGAACACACTGCTATATCTCATCTCCCCGCCTCCCTCCTCACAACCCTCCTCCCAAACCTAATCTCCTCCCTCCCAGCATTCTCCTACCCCTCTTCCACATCATGTTCCTCCCTCCTCCTAGACCTCTGCGGTCCCACCTCCCCACAAACAGCTCTCTTCCAACTCTCCCCCTGCGAACACTACACCGGCCAAATCTTCCTCGCCTTGCAACCTCGATACTTTCACAAATGGGGTAAACACTACCTCCCCTCACTCGCAACCTCTTATTCTCGTCAAATCTGCAACTCATTCAAAGATTCCGGTCCTTTACAGTTCGGTTCATCTTCCCCCTTATTCCAAAAATGCCGAAACAGATTAGATGCAGCGTTTGATTCCCTACCTGCTCCAGAACCAAGTTGGAACGGAACAAGATATTATCACTATGGATCAGGAGCAGGAGGAGAAGGAGTCAATATGGGGAGATATAACGACCGAAACGGAAGTTGTTTTGCCTCTTCAACAAAAATTCGACTTTTCAACGGAAAAGAAATCCTCGTAAATAAATTAAGAAGAGAAATGGAAGTTTTAACACCAAAAGGCAAAAAGAGGGTAGTAGGGATCATAAGAACAGAAGTAAAAGGAATGAGGATGAGTTTAGTTGGCAACCGACTGTTAGTAACACAATGGCATCCAGTTTGTGTGGGAGGACAGTGGATGTTTCCAAAAGAGGTGGAAAAAAGAAAAATAAAATATACTGGAGGGATTTATAGTATCTTGTTGGAAAAGGGAGAGGGAGAGTCAGAAGGACATGCGGTTTTGGTTGATGGGGTTTGGGGTGTTACTTTGGGACATGGAATCATAACAGAGGAGTCAAAGAAGAAGAAGCAACAAGACAAAAGGGCTCATATGTTTTTCGGGGATTGGGATAAAGTGCATAAATCTATGCAGAGTCTAAGACCTGTTGGAAACGGGTTGGTTTTGGCTGGAGGGGTTACGAGGGATAGAGAGACTGGATTGGTTGATGGGTTTTTGAGGGTTAGTGGAAGTGGAAGTGGAATAGGTAGTAGGAATACAAAGAATAGGATGGTGGTGAGGAAGAGGAGTTTGTATTGGTAGACTAGAAAAAAGAGAACAATTGTAAGGGACCATTTTTGTTTAGACTGAATTTCTTTATAATTGACTCTATTGCTCAATCTATTTTCTGTTCCCATTTTCGAGGCCTCAACCATCCTCAAACTTCTTGCTCAAGATCCTCATCGTCACTGATCACCTCCTTGAGCCTCCTCTTTCTTCTACTCCTCCTGCTCCTTTCGTACCTGCCCATTCTGGCTCACCACCCTCCCGTTCCAGAACTCACAGTGTCATCACCCATAGTATCAGGTGAGTAGCAGAATTCCTCAAAAAGAACGTCAAAGAACTGTTCGATACTCATGCGGCGGAAATCTGCCTCCTCCAAAATACGCTTCATGGCGCTCAAGCCAACCTCCTGCGCTTCACCTCTGAGCATACAGACGGCATAGGAAATATGACCCAGCTGGGTGGAGAGCTGTGGCTTGGCCCAATCGGTCTGCAACTCATACGTGATGCGCTTCTTCCACAAACTAAACTGATGAGTCCGAATGAATATGTTGGGCTCAGAACCACTGAATCTATGCATCTCCATTGAATCGGGATGGGCGGTAGGGGGATCATCATCATCCCATTGGCGAGCTGAAGGATCCGAGGACTGCTCCGACTCGCTAGGATTGAGAGCATCTTGGTCGGAATAACAGGGTGTGGTGTCCCACTCAGACAAATCCCAGGCCATCTCGATTTTTGTTGCTTTTCGCGATGCAGATCTTGCCCGTGATCGGTGCTCGCGGGTTTCACGGCAGCCTTGACATCGTCACCGCCAAAAAGGTGATCATCCAATTGACGAGTTGAAGGATCCGAGGGCTTTTCCGACTCGACAGGAGCATCTTGGTCGGAATAACCGGGTGTGGTGTGCCACCACTCAGACAAATCCCAGGCCATCTCGATCTTTTGTTGCTCTTCGCTATGCAGATATCCCAAACCAGTATCAATTAACCAAAGCAACTCTTTGAGGCCGACAGGAGGCGGATTCATGGTGGCCAGCTGATAAACATCGTCAATTGACCGAATTGAGTAGCCACCAGCGCGGACCTTGAAAAAGGGTAGATCCCGAATGTAGCGGGCCAAAGTATCACACGAAAGCTCTGAAACAGCATCGGCGACAAGGTTCATAAGTTTCTCCTCCACGATGTTCATACTGTTAAGCGTCTTCACCGTTCCGATGGACTGGTCGATATGCTCAATCTTTGTAGCCATCGCCAAATCTTGGTCTGCCATTGCCAGCACGCAAAGATCAAGCAAATCTTCGAACCCATCTGGGTAAGACCCTTCAACAAAAGCGTCGATACGTCGAAGCGTACACACTGGGTACAGGTATATGTCACGAGGAAGGACGTTTTCTTTGTATGATTCAACACGGCTCGCCAAGCTGCTCCAGTCGCTCCAGCCAAAATATTTCAAGCAATTGGCGATGGAGTCGAGTAGCTCGTATTTCGTTGCCTCCGGCTCGGTTGTCTTCTTTGCTGTCTTTGCTTTTGTTGCTTTGATTTCCTCGTTGCCAGCTTCAGCCACTTGCTGTTGTCAACTTCCCAGCTGTGATCAACTGGGGATTCGGCGCACCCCCAACTGTGATTGACTGGGGATTCCGGATATTTTCGATTCGAAACCACTAATAGATTCCTAATCAACCCTGTACATGAACAAGCTCTCCAGATCATTGGCTCGCAGATCTGCAACTCTGTCTGCCAAGTTGGGTGAGTGCTCATTCAGGGCGGCAATTGTCTCCTTGAGGTGCCGACTGGTGGGAGTCTCGGGAGACAGCGGATCTTCTTCACGCATCATGTCAAATCCAAGTCTGACTCTGAATCAATGGTCATGTCAAAGTCAGAGTCTGAATCGAGGATTATGGCAGGTCTATTTGGTGCGCTAGGCTGGGGCTTATTGCAGATCAGAAATGAAGACTGTGAAACTCACGACTTGTCGTCGGCAGCCATGGTTGCAGATTGATCGATTCAGTGGGTTTCCTGGTGTTTTTGGTGGCAGCTGGGAAATTTATGATCAAGAGAGAGAACTAGCAGGTGTTTGTAGATGAAATTGTTGGGCCTTTTATATTTGACGGCAGCTCTGCGCCAGGATGGGGTTGTTGGAAAGGAGTGAAGGTCTTGAGAAGGAACTTTCCCAACCACAGGGCTGTTAGATAGGAATACCCAACAATTCGAATCAGACAAACACTAGGCTGGCAATGCAATCATCTCCCATTAATCACTCAAGGCAAACAGAAAGAAGAACACGGGAGATGAGACGACAAACACAGGAGAAAGAAACACTTTATTTGGCAGGAAATGACAATTAGCAGCAACTGGGTGCCATGACATTGATCTTGGATAACATTCTTGCGTCAATTGACTTTAAATATCCCGTCACTATTCTCATCCCAAAAACGCAATTTCACTTGACTTGATTGATGTTGAGGATTGATTTGAGAAATGGAAAGATGTCATTGATACTGCAGGGGTCAGGGAACATTCACAGCTGATGCCACCTGGTCTCCACTAATCGTTGAATGTGGGGGGAGATGATCAAAATTGGGTCCCACTTTTATCCCACGGTCCAATCGAAAACCCACACCGCCCTGATAGGGTTTTCAAGCCCTGCCAAAAATTTGGCCCAGCGCTCCTCCAAGCCGAGCGACCTCGAAATTGAGTGCATCTGCTTCACGAGACCGGTGATTCTTTCGACGACAACCAGAGGGGCTTGATCCACAACCGACACAATGGTGAGCATCCATATTGATATTGCTGTTTTTTTGGCGATTGCTGATGATTATTTTCCCGAATTCAGGCGATCAAGCACAACCAGCAGATTCCCAACAACCGTGAGCATAACCCCCACCCGAGACAGCCAGCGACGACGATGATGAGGCCGGCCGCGATGGAATTTGGAACACCCGACGACTGACATTTTTTCGACATTCAGATTTCCGCAAGGATTGGCAGCGGCGCGTGCGGTGCCACTTCGACCAGGTTCGTAATTGATAAAACATCACCAACACCACGACGAGACGGGACACAAATCGGGGGAATTCACTATCGAGATGGGGACATGAATTTTCTGACATGTGGATGGAAAAATATAGCCCGGCAAGAAGGTCACTCGCCGTCTTGCGCGCCGCTCGAAGGCTGCTGCGGTTGCTCCTCGCCCCGTCGACAAGCTCCGCCCCATTGTCCGGTGCCCGTAAGTTTCGAGATGTATCGGGAATTTGGAGGGAAAATGAGGTCTAATTACGATTGTGCAGCACCATCAAGTACAACCGCAGAACCCGTCTCGGCCGCGGTTTCACCCTTGCTGAGCTCAAGGTACGAAATCTCCAATATCTTTGATGGATTTGGAGAGATATTGGTGGACTGACACGTCAAAAAAAAACACACAGGCTGCTGGCATTCCCAAGCTCCTTGCTCCCACCATCGGTATCTCCGTCGATGCCCGCCGCCAGAACCTCTCCGAGGAGAGCCTCGCCGCCAATGTCGAGCGCTTGAAGGCCTACAAGGCCCGCCTTATTGTCTTCCCTCGCAAGTCCAACAAGCCCAAGGCTGCCGACACCCCCAAGGACCAGCAGACCGCCGAGACCACCCAGAGCATTGTCGCTTCTTTCGGCGTCGAGGCTCCTCTTGCCGCCGGCTTCACCGAGATCGCCAAGTCCGAGCTCCCCAAGAACGTCGAGGGTGGTGCCTACAAGGCTCTCCGCAAGGCCAGATCCGATGCCCGCCTCGTCGGTGTCAGGGAGAAGCGCGCCAAGGACAAGGCCGAGGAGGAGAAGGCCAAGAAATAAACTTCTGGCTTTTTTTTTGCGGTTTTGTGGTCGAGTGGAGGAGAGAAGAGAAGAAATGGAGATTCCCTGCGGTGTTCATTTGGCTGGTCTGGTCCTTGATTTTACTGCTTTTCTCCTGGGTAAACCCAACAAATTAAAACCAAAAAAAGGGTTTAATCTCTTCCTCTAGTGGGCCGTGTGCAGTAGTTTTTTCAGGGCGAACAAACTTCCAATTTTTTCTTCAGGGCTGGGTTCACGCATCATAGGGAAAAAACTATGCTAGAGCAAATGGACAGGGAATAAAAAAGCATGATTGATGGCCAAGGATATGGAATGTTAATGTGTGATATCAGAGTGTCAGGTTGTCAATTTCTCGAGTGTTCATTGATGGGATCTTAATTCGAACAACGGCATTTTTCAACATTAAACTAACATCTATCAAAAGTAGCACAGCCTAACTACTTGTATATACTCACTTCCCCTCCCGATCCTTGACAATCAACTCCCCACCAACCCTCAAAACCTCCTCAAACAATTTCCTCTTTTCTCCCGTCAATTCCTCCCCAAACCTCTGCAACAAAGCAGCAACCAACACCATTCCGTTTTCTCTATCAACTTTACTCATCCCAATCGGATGCATTTTATTTGCCTCCAATTGTTTAGGTTCCAATGAGAGTTCCTCCAACCCCTTAGCAATTACCTTTCCTTCCTTTTCTTCCTCTACTATCTCCTCAATTTTGTTCTCTCCCAATAGCGATTTAACCAACTCATCTGAACCTGTGATTGCCGTTATAATACTCTTGAACACCTCGACGTCATTCTCTATAACCTCTTTAGCCATTTGACTTCCCTCCGTTTGGTCCGAGCGAGACATGAGAGCCAAAACGAAGATGGCATCAGTTTTTATGGGAGGGAATTTAGATTGTGCAATGAGGCGGGAAAAAGAAGTAGAGATTATTTTGTTGTGAGTAGAATAAGATTCTTTGGGGGAGGAGGAGCTGAGAATTGGTGTCGTAGAAGGAGAAGGAGAGTGAAGAGCACGACAGACTGAAACGACTGCTCTGGCGGATTCAGTCTTTGTGGGGAGTTCATCTGCTGCTTCGGCTGTTTGAGACAGTAAAGACAAAAGGGAAGGGGTTGAAGAGTCGGGAGTTGGGGAAATGAGGATTGAAATGTTTTCGGGACAATTGAATAAGAGTAAACGGGTGAGGGAAATAGCCGTGAATTGCAATTGGGGTTGAGTGGTTGTTGTTGTCCATAGACCTGGAAGGATTTTCGGGAGTAGAGAAGAACCGAGGATGGGTTTGTTTTGCTGCGGGATTGCGAGGTTTTTGAGAAAGGATAAAGTGGCGTGGATTAATTGGAGTGGGGGGACTGGAAGTGGTGAGTCGGGGTCTTTGGGAGGGATTGCTCTCTGGAGGATCGAGGATAAAGAAGGTTGGACTCGAGGGAGTAGGGATAAAGTAACTTCGTCTGAGCGGCTTAGGTTTCCTAGGGAGAGACAAGATGCTGTTTGGAGATGGGGATCCTGAGGATGGTCCTCTAGCCAAGAAATCAAAGTTGATGCCTCAGAGGAGGTGAGGGAGCAGGCGGTTGCAAAGGTTGGTTGAGCGGATATGTCGGCGAATATGGCGACGAAAGTTGTCCAGACTTGTTTGAGCTGGTCTGCTGTGTCTGGGTCCGAGTCGGTAGTGGGGAAACGGGTGTAGGATTGGAGGAATGCTTGTTGAAGGAGGGGAAGACCGTTGTTGGTGAGGAAGGGAGGTTGAAGGTCTTGATGAGTAAGATAGGCCAAAGCTGGGGAGCATATTTCGAGAAAGGTGTCGAGGTCTGCTTCGTAGGAATTGGAGACAGCCAATTTGAGGAGGAGAGCTGGAGTGTCTGGGTTGGCGAACTTGGGTTCTGCAGTCTGGTTACTCAACATCTCCAAGATTGTCATGACATGGCTGAGGTGGACGTGAGAGAGGCGAGGTCCAGACACGATATCGATGAGGACTTTGCTAAAGCCAGCCTCACAGACCTGAACTTGAGCCTTTTCTAAACCACTTGTCAATGAGAAGAATATGGGATTGAGATGACAAAATACATACCATAGTCCACGCAAGAATTCAGAGTGGCTGCTATGGCAAATGGCACAAGTGCATCATCAGCCATAAAATTTTTGACAGTTGTGCTCAGTTTGCCAGACTCAACAACCCGAGCTCGGTTCTCATCACAATCAGCACAAGAATTGCCAATAAGACGCAATGCCTGTCTATTCAGGGGGTGCTCAAGTCCTTCGGCAGGAATAGAGGACAAAACAAAGTCCAAAATACCAGAATTTCCAATGGGTATTCTCCATGATGCATCCCTGGCGGCATCGGCCAGTTTTCCGGCAGCGGCAGCCAATTCATCAGCATTTTCTTTCTTGAGCGTTTCAAGAATACCCTTCAAGTTTTCGGTTCTCGTTGATTCCTCATCAGATTTACTGCCCTGCAAGAGGGCTTCAACTTGTTCCTGAATTTGCGCCATGATCTGCGTTCTGATAACTTTTTGTCGTTTGATTGGTGAATCGGCAACGGTGCCGACGTCCGAGACACGGAATGCCGATTGTTCCCCGCCCTTGGTTGAATGAGTCGGTCCAAACCCCGATCCGGTATTCAGCCGAATCTTGATGAGAGGACGATTTGTTGATGAAACAATGAGACGGTTCTCAAGATATTTTGATAATTGTTTAATAATAGTTCAAATCCGCCCACTTTTGATGACTGAAAGCGGTATCGTTGTGGCATGTTTGCCTGACTGGTTCATGGCCCGTGCGTCATTTGAGAGAAAAAAAGGGGCAAAATGTTGTTGGAGACATGGGATGAACACCCGTTTTTGCTTTTTGATATACACAATCCAAACCCAACATTTCTACATTATACATGGTACACAGGGAAATATTGCCCTTCTCATACTTTCCCCTCGACCCACTTCCTCTCAACAGACTTGCCATAATCGCCAGTGCCAGTGAGAGGAAGGCCGTGCTCCTGGAGCTCCCTGGCAATAATCTTCCATCTGCCCACCATCTTCTCCTTGTCAATTGGCGTAACTCTCCTGGGGAATACCTTGACGTTGGGCAATTCGCTAAAGAGCGCCTTCTTCTCAACCAACTCGGCAAGCTTGGCAGGCTTTGGTGGTGTGACGACAGCTTTGACGAGGCCGTCAATGTTTGTGATGGCTACAAGCTTGCCATCCGGGATGATGTGTCCCGTTAATCTGTGGATGCGTGTGGCAGCCTTTGACTCTCTGTCAGCTTCATATCGCAGGAACAAAAACTCCAGCCGGTTCAACTTACAAAGAACTTGACAACGGGATCCCTCAACTCAATCTTCTTCCACTCTTTGCCCCAGCTCGCCACCAATGGTGAAGCCTCCTCCGCTGTAGCACCAAGACCCTGGACAGCACCGTGCTTCTTATTCAGGCTCCTCTTGTAGATGGTATAAGCAGACTCTGAATCCTTGAGCGCCGCGCCACCGTCAGGCCCAGCAACGATCTCAGCATTAACCAATTGCGACAGCTCTTTGGGAACGCCTGACGCACGGAGCAGAGCGTGTCTGAGCTTCTTTGCCTTTGGTCCGACATGTTCCTTGAGCACCAATGCCTCAACAACCGCCCGGCGCGCAACCCACTGCAGCAATGCGGGATCTGTAACCTTTTCCGTTGGTCCAAAACCGACGTACTTCTTTGAAGAGCCCCAATGGTCTGGATCCTCCCACCAGTTTTGCAGACCACCAACCTCGACTAGGTCGTTCATGGATTCTGCGGGCTTATAGTGCGGATCCATAACATCCTCGGCCGGGACAGCCTCAACGATCTCTCCTGGATAGACGAGGTCGGTCTCGATGGCGGGGGCTTCAGCTTCGTACTCGGCGGTCTCTTCGAGTTCGACGGGAGAGGAACGGGTGGCTAGGGTCGTGGAGAAGCATCGTGGTTGTTGGCATGTCCTCCAGAGGGGTCTGCTGGCTGTGCATGCGAACTGTTGGGTGGAGGAGGGGTTCGAGATAGCTGCGGCAGAGGTGCGCACGGGGGCAACAGTCGATAATGAAGACGAGCAAATGCCCGTGGAGGCTGCGCTCCGTATCCTCTGGAAACGGCGCATGTTGGGAAAAAGTTGTGGTATAAATTGGGTGGAGGATCCCTCGAAACAAGTGGCATTCACACAGCCAGGCCGGCGTCTCTCCTCCAGCGATTAAGAACCTTGAAGCGAGCTCCGGCCAAAATTTCCATCCGGCTCGAATGAACGCCAAGAAACATGTGGGTCCAAAGACACAAACCGCGACAGTTGTTTTGAGATTTTTTGGAGGGGAAGTCCAAGCTCCTTCCCTCAGCTTTTCCCCGCACGAGCCACATCAACTGGGGCTGAACGAACCTGTGGCTTACGTGCAGTTTTGCTCCAAGCTCCTTGGTTGCAGCAGCTTTCCAGCCAGTGAGCTCAATTCAAAAAAGTCTCTGCTTGGCGCATCATTGGATGATCTGAGGTTGACGACTGGGGGTGGAAAAGTTCGGAAGTTTTCAAACCTGGTTCAACCGCCGCAACCAAATATCACCACCATCTCCACGAATTCCCATCCTCGCCGATTCAAATAATTCTCTTCCCGTATAATACCAATTCCCAATGGCCAAACCAATAGCCCCCCGCAGTGTGAAAGACGCAACCCGCTTCACAGCAACCACTCCTCACGCAAGTTCAAAAACCGCAGCAGCCAAACTCCAAGCAGCAAAAAGACCTCATACTTCTTCTTCTCCTCAAAATGCCGCCCCTACTAAACCTCTCACCTCCGGCAGCAGCGCGGCCGCTCCCGGCGTGATCGAAACCCCCGAACAAAAAGTAGCCCGTCTCCGCGCAGCCCACCAAAGAGCCAAACTCGCCCAGGTCTCCAAGCTCGACCAAGTAATCGACTTTAGTAGAAAGGCATTCGATAAAGCCCACAGATTCACAGTTATTTCTCTTGTGGGATTTACCGGTACATAATCTTTCTGCTCCTCTAAAGCTCAAAATCCCCCGTTTTATTAACCCCTCTTCAGCTGTCGCCGGTCTCGTAACAGTCTACACAGCAGTAGACATGATGACCTACAACAAAAAACGCAAAGCCGAATGGCTCGAAGCCCAGCTCAAGCTCGAAGCCGACTCCCTCGAAGCAGCCCGCCTCGCCTACCTTACCGGCAACGCAACAGACGAACAAGTGTCCCTCGTCGAGGAACAACTCGAAAGAGAACGCAAACAAGGAATTACATCTGGTTCATTTTTCGATAAAATGCCTAATGTTCTTGCTCCTGCTTCTGCTGCTAAGCCGTCAGTTACCGAGAGCGTCGCTTGGCCTGCACCACAACAACAAACTGAACAAGAGGAGGAGGGAGAGGGAGAGAAGAAATCATCATCTGGTGGCGTATGGGCTTGGTTGACTTCTAACCTCAAAAACGAGGACGAAGGGGATTCGGCTCCTAATCAGAATAGATTAGGGTTTGAGTCTCTTTCTGAGGAGGACGATTCGACTGGAGTGAGGGAGAGTGATTTGGTTAGGGCGGTGGAGAAGAAGAAGGCTTATTTGAGGGAAAAGGCGAGACAGGCTTTTGAGAAGGAGAAGGAGAAGGAGAGGAAGGGTGGACCTTTGGATAGGATTGGGATTGTGGAGGAGAAGCCCGTCGAGGTTAAGAAGAAGGGATGGTGGCCGTGGTGAGGTGGGATTATCACTGTGTGGTTCCTTTACATATTCTTGGATTTCAGAAAATGTCACAGATCTGATATTACCGACTGGTGTGTGTGGGATAGTGACAACTACTCTTAGATCAAGAGAGAGGAAGAGAACGACTGGGGGAGCACTGTATCATAACTTGTAGCAAAAAAAGACAGAAAGGAAGGAAACGTGCATAATCTCGGCGTAGGAGAGGGGGGGAAACAAAAAGGGTGGTTTCTGGGTTGATGGGATTTATTTCTACATATTTCCTTGTTGTGTACATGTATACATAGATTCATGAGCAGCATGTTTTAGATGTCATATAATATGTTGTTTCAATATCCAAATCACTTTGTGCCTGATGGCGTGATCGATGAATGAAAGAGAGATGTAATAAACAAACCAGATGAAGAAAAAGAAAAGAAAAAGAAAAGAAAAACAGGGTATAAAATGAAACATAAGCTTCACATGGCTACGTTACATATATACCAGCCACATCACCGCCATTTACCATACCTTGAATCATTGCTTCAATAGTAATCTATATTCTCGAGACCTTTTTGAATCAGTCATTATGGTGTCGATGTTTTTCCTTCATAAAAGGGCCATAAGTCAAATGGATATAGTAGTAGAAGCACAAAACAACAATGGAGTTTCTTTCAGATTAGAAAACTGAGAAATATAATATGCACCAACTCAGACCGTTCGCATTACTATTATCTAGCTAGAGAGAGCTTTGATTTTATTTTTTCGACTCTATAACTATCTAGTAAATCTAAGACATGTCTCAGTTTATTAGGTTCTGTATGTATAACTTATTATTTTTTTAGATTTTTTTACTTTCATCTCTAATCACTATACTATACAATCATCAAGTGTTGATGTGTATAAAAGCGGTCATTACAAAGAAGAAAAGAAGAAGAGATTGATTGTAACTTGTTCAAAAATCATTTTTGTTAATAAAGCAATCCCAGAAAATCAAGAAAGGAGAAATTGAACTCGAAAAAAATGACTTTCACCAGATAAACATCACAAGCACGAAAGCAAGAGTCAAATATAATCATATAGAAAAGAGAAAATATAATCATGTTATTTCCACTCGATGTTTTTTTATCACGATTTTTTCGTTTTGATGTTTTCCGCTGGATGAATGACTAAAGGACTAGAAGAAGTAGAAGAGGCAAAGAGGAAAGAGGAAAAAAGAAAAGAAATTTCCCATATACGCTGTTTGCTGTTTGCTGTTTGTTGTGCTGTCCTCCCAATTGATGTTATTAAACAATCCCATCCCATCCCGATTCCCATTACCTTATCCATCCATCATACCCCCAAAGAAATGCTTTCCTTGCTTGCTATGACTCCGTTTCCCATCCTTCTCAAGAGGATAAAAAAACGCCCCTAAACCTAAACTCCAAATGATTAAACCTCGCTCCCTATTGTTGTACGTTTCCCTCCGCGCACAAACCCGGTATTAAAACGAATGACCCTAATTCGGAAAAAGCCATGTTATACCCTTCCTCTCTGCCTGCCATGATGAACTCCCCATCCCATCAAACCCAAACCCAGCTGATTACTCCCGCTAAGAAGACATTATAAAAGACTAAAGCAATCCTCCTCATGCAGTGCATGAAGTGTACCATCCAACTCCCCTCTCCGTTTTCTTCTTATCAATCCTCTCCTTAGGACTCTCCACATAACTCCAGATATTGCCATAATCATCCTCCTACGAAATAATGATATGGTTAAAATGTCCAGGCACCTTCCTCTGACACTTTTCGCAATCAGCTCTGTACCCTATACTGAATGACCTCTTCATCCCCGGCTGCGGGTTCGTCCAAGAGTTGAGCGTATGCCTGGAGCGGGAGTGTCCCCTCTTAGGCGACGGCGTGCCCGTACCATAAGGCTCAACTTCCATGCCACCAGCGTTCCCATTGGGGGACTCTGCACCGGGAGTAGCCTCTCTGTGAGGTATGCCAGCAATGAGCGGATGTTGATGGGTCACCTGGCCGAAATTGTTAATTTCCATTCCCGACATATCCTCTCCGCCATTTTCGCTAGGAATGGGCGATGGGAGCCGTCTCTGTTGAGCATGTTGCTGTACCATGTTCCAGTCTACCATGGCTTGCGCGTTTTGGACGACATGCTGTTCGTTCACCATTCCGTTGTGAGAGAAAGCCATGTCTGATGGCTCCTCGGGGGTAGTGGCGAGAGCCATGTGTCGAGTCTCGTTCCAATTGTTGCCGTTGTGCCCTCGAATTTGCGACGCAAAGGTGCAGTGGATCGGTGTCGGGATGCGACCGGAAACGCTAGTTCCTGTCGGCTCCTTCTGAAAACTGGCAGGCCCAAGAAATTGCTGGTTGTTGACAACGGGCTGCACTGGTGCTGTTGGCTCTTCAGTGTCCATCATATCCATGTCGCAATCGACCATCATGCCTGAGGAGGCGTTGTGGGAGGTAAGCTCTGGCTCGTCGGCCCATCCGCAATGCTCGGCAAGGGTATGTTCTGACGATTCCTCTGCGAATGTTCGCGGCTGTTGGGTCAAGGGAGGAAAGGAGGGAGCTTGCGCGGGGAATCGTGGTGAGGTCTGAGACCTGCTGTGCGGGAATGCCTGGATGCGCTTCTGTAGAATTGGTTAGTAAGGTTGCACGGGGAGAGAAGAGAAAGATAAATGACACACGCTTCTGTGTTCAGTGAAGCCCAAAGTACCTCCGGGTGATATATCGGCATACTCCTCCTCTCTGCCTCTCTTGCGCTGCTGGGGCGCCGCCCAAGTGCTGGACATCATCATCCCTCCAAACGTTGGCAGATCTAGTAGTATTGTCGGTCGGGATAGGATTGCGAGTGGCTTTCCCCTCCCTTGAAGTCGCTAGAATTAGGACGTTGGAGGTTGGCAGATTTAAAGCGCGAACGACGCGAGATGGGAGGGAAGAGAGACGAATAGATAAGAAAAAGATAGTCGTTATTGTTGGCGCAAAACAATGTAAAAGCTGGGACGAATTGATTGAATAACGAAAGTCGCCTATTGTTGTGTATTGTGGGCTGGAGCACAATAGAATATTCGTCGGATGTAATGGAAAGAAAAGGAGTGCAGCGGCGGGGTTGGGAGGTCGAGAAGCTGAGAAAGGGCGAAAGAGACGACGAGCGAAGCCCGACTGCCGTCAGCTCCTCCTTCCCGCGGGCTAGGTGTGGACTGGGGTATACCAAACTGCTGGGAATCAGGGAATGGTAACCTCGTCAATTATATTTGGAGAAAAGAAAAAAAAAGAAAGAAATTATAAAATGAAGAATGAAAATTCCTCAAAGCGGAACCGAGGACAACTTGTTTGTTGCACATCGAAGGATGAAAGGGTTGTTCTGCAGGCCTTGAGAACAAACAATCTGGAATCGATTTTCACCCTCCCGTCGCAGCAGCGAACCGATTAGCTGCAACCCAAACTTGGAGGGAGGTTTGGGAAGCTGCAGCAAAGCGGGTGGTTGTCACAGTACTCAAAAGTTTGAATGCAAACAGTTTAGGACATTCACGATGCACAATCTTTAGAAAAGACCAAAATTTCAAGATCAATTGGCGCTCAGGTACGGGGATATCGTGCAGTGCCGCGATGGCTTCGTTCATGTTGGTGCCCCACCTTCAACCACACTGTCTGGGGAGTGGGGAAATCAGGCAGCCCGCCCATTGGGCACAGACCCTCAAAGATGTGGGGTTTGGCTTGTGTTCTGTGGAGCTGTCCGCCTGGCTGGGAAAACCGTTCACCATTCAAATTGATTCACTGTGCACATGAAGAATGTCGGGTGGATGAGTTTCATAATTGCTTCAGGAACACAGGAATTACTGTCGCCTTTTCCACTCAAAATTTTCGCAATTTGTATAACCGAATGAATGCAATGAGCGAGTGGGTTTTCTTTTTGTAGAATATGAGTATCTAGGATTAAGTTAGGGCAGGCTATTGAATGGTCCGGCCATCGTGGTGAAAAGGGGGAGATTGAACATGGCCGAGAGGATCAACAAATAGAGCTATTTTGCCTGTTGTAAAGGATGGTTGCACGGTCTTTAATGATGTACGGTGGATTTATGCATTACAACATGATGAGCGTTGCTGATACCTGTACTCAAAAAGCTGTGCACCGTTGGACGGCGGGTTGTGGTTCACGCCCCCTAAGGGCATCAGGCAATCCAACCGGCAACTACGAAGTTGGAGCTAGTAATTCCTCTTTGAAAATATCACCAACATATGTAAGCCAACGTATCCATCTCACCGCTTTTAAACACCTCGCACTTTACAGGAACCAACAACTGTGGTTGTTCAGGATCAAGATATGCCCTGATTTGGTTACAATCTGCATTACGTCATCGGACTTCACTCGGATCTTGATAGGCGTTTTGTCAGTAAACCCATTCCTACTATTTGAGATACCGATATGATTCAACAGTTTAGTTTAAATTGATCGGCCGATCTCCGGCCTGAAGTACCGCCAAGCCCGGCCCCGCCCCCGTCGACCACCGGCCGCCGGCGGGACCCATCCGTCATGGATCCTCTTCCTCTGCTGTGGTAGAGCCAGTACTTCAGGTAGTTTTTCCTGAGGGAGCCAGCACAAAGAGTATGACAGTTCATCTGAATTTTTTGGGAGTATCTCTTGGAGACTCGAGAGACTGTAACTTTGTGGAAGCTGTACGACAAAAAGCCACATGCTGCTTGGTGGAGCAGAGACGTCACAGGAGAATCCGTCGTCTGATGCGCAGAAAGCTTAAGGAGTTGCAGTTACTATCTCCATCACTCGAGCCCATCATGATGGACGTTGATGTTTGTCCACACTCGGAATCGGGGAAGAAAGTTGCCTCAAAGACCAAGGGACCAACTTTGAGAATATCAGATGAACCTCGAGGCCCGCTGCAGCACATCAATATGGAATGCCGCATCCCGAACATCCAATAGGAACTGGTTCCATCATGTTTGCTTGCGAGCCGTGTGGCGGGAGAAAAATTTGAAGCCATCAATTTCGATTTCCGGGTACCTGCCGGCCGAGAAGTTTGAGAAGGAAATCAGAGGAAGTTTTCACCATGCCGTATTTGGATCGGAATCTCAGTTCCCATTCTCATCTTCATCCAGTCCAATGAGAATGGAAACAATATTGGTGACAAAATTCGAGGAAATGTGGAGCTGATGTTGAGTGGTGGAAGGCGGTGACGGAAAGCAAGCAAAAAGCTGTGCCCCTCTTTTTGGATCTTTTCGCCGTTTCGCCGAATCGCCGTTCGGCCCCTCCCCCACCTTGGCAATTGGCATGGATTGAGTTCAACGCGCCGTTCCATTTCACCCTGGAATCCATAACCTGCCAAACTGCATTGAGCCTAGGATTTTGTCTGAATATTTCTTGGGGTTGCTCCGTACTCGGAACCTCCGCAAAAACCACATGCAAAGAGTGAAGCAGTTGAGTGGTTGACGTTCCAGGTTGGTGATCCTGAAGAGCTCTTTCTGCTCACAGCATGCAGTGATTTAACCAATAAGATTGGAGATGTCATGTTGGCTGTGCAGTATTTTGTAACCAGATCCCGAGAATCCATGCAGCTGGGCTATATTTATATTTATTTATATATCTGAATCGGATAGGTAAGATGCGAGTCCAAGCTCGGATTGAGAATCTTGACCTCTTCAAATTCCAAAACAACAACCTTTTCCGCATTCAGTGTTAACCTGCCACTTGTTCTCCTGGAAATACTTTTTAGTGGCCGACATCCCGCCTTTCAAAACGGACCGACCCTCCACTGACCTTGAACGGGGCACCACCTTACCTTACTTGACCTTACCTGCGTCTGAGTCACTGAGAAAAAACAACAAAACCCTCCGACTCGGGACTTTTATTTTACCTCTTATTTTTGCAATTTCCATCTCATCCAAATTCCTTTTTGCAAAAAGTTTCATTCAATTGGTCAACGGTTCTCCCAAAGCTTAAATTCCATCAATCATCTCCACACTACATACGTACGTTGTTGCCCTTGCTGCATCATTTTGGACCCTCAGTCCACTTTTTTCCCACTCTCAAGGCCGTTTGCTTAAAAGAACCCGTCTTTCCCATTCACATCATCATCAAACTGGCTGCAGCAGCACTTTCCCGGTTCCATTTTGGACTTCATCCCTTCTCAAAAGTTCTAACGCGCGTGACTTTTCCCAGATTCGTTTCTGGTCATCAACTGCAGCGACTGCAGCAGTGTTTTTTCAGTGATACCCCTCAGCTACAACTTTCATCTCAACATTGTTTCTTGAAAATGCCAGGAGTCGACATGGCGCCTCTTCAGGCCGATGATATGAGAGGTATGTCGGTTTCCGTGCAACTTCTCCATCCTCCTTCCTTTTCAGAACAAAACACCACCCGACCGGCATCGTCTTTCGTTCTGGATCCTCCTTCCCTGCTCTTTACCGAAAAGCAAAATCCTGCTCAAATCACTCACTCAAACCGTGTAAATGTCGAACGCTGACACCTTCGCCTCAGTATTGGGCCAGGACCCTCTTATTCCCCCGGCCCTTCTCATCTCAGAAATCCCAATCACCCCAGAGGCTCTCCAAACGGTTGTCAAGGGTAGACGGGATGCCGTCGGCGTCATCATGGGTCGGAATGATCGTCTCTTGGTCATCGTTGGACCCTGCTCAATTCATGACCCTGCCACAGCCATTGAGTATTGCAACAGATTGAAGGCCCTCTCCGACAAGCTCCAGAATGATCTGGTCATCATCATGCGTGCCTACCTCGAGAAGCCCAGAACCACTGTCGGCTGGAAGGGTCTGATCAACGATCCCGATATCGACGCAACGTTCAAGATCAACAAGGGTCTCCGCGTCTCCAGACAGCTCTTCCACGATCTCACTTCCTCTGGCATGCCAATTGCTACCGAGATGCTCGACACCATCTCTCCTCAGTTCCTTGCCGACTTCATCTCGGTTGGCGCCATTGGTGCCCGCACCACCGAGTCTCAGCTTCACCGTGAGCTCGCTTCTGGTCTTTCTTTCCCTATTGGTTTCAAAAATGGCACCGACGGAAGCTTGGGTGTTGCTATTGACGCCATTGGCGCCGCCGCCGCCAAGCACTCGTTCATGGGTGTTACCAAGCAGGGTCTTGCAGCCATCACTCGCACTTCCGGCAACGAGCACGGTTTCGTCATCCTCAGAGGCGGTTCCAAGGGTACCAACTACGACAAGGCCAGCATTCAGGAGGCCAAGGCCACTCTTATCAAGAAGGGCCAAAAGCAGGCTATCATGATTGACTGCTCTCATGGTGGGTGATTTTCCGAAGAACTTGATTGGAATTTGTGGCTAACTTCTGTGTGTATAGGTAACTCCAACAAGGACCACCGCAACCAGCCCAAGGTCGCAAAGGTTGTTGCTGAGCAGCTCCGCGAGGGTGAGAAGGCCATCATCGGTGTTATGATTGAGTCCAACATCAACGAGGGCAACCAAAAGGTTCCCGCTGAGGGTCCCTCAGCTCTCAAGAAGGGTGTCAGCATCACTGACGCTTGCATTGACTGGGAATCTACGGTGGAGGTTCTCGAGGACCTTGCCGCTGCCGTCCGTGAGCGCAGAAAGGTTAACGCTGGTTCAGTAACTGAGGAATCCAAGACTACCCTTCTTGAGGAGGATTAGGATCTTGTCTCTAGTATGGCGTCGTCGAGGAATCGTGCTGTCAGCGTTCCGAACAAGAATATGGACAGGAGAATTCTGCTTCAGGGGGTTCTCGCATCGAGAAACATGCGTCGAATCATGTGAACCTTGGAATAGGTTTAGGGGACAAAAGTCTTTTTTGCGGAGGAAGCGAAAGGGATACACATAAAAGTCATCTTTTTTAAGTACTGGGAAGCGGCATACACAAAAGAATACATACACAAAGGTTTCCTTGGGTGGATAAAGTAGGGGAGGCCTCGTAGTAGCCAGATACTTGCGCTTTGTGCAGTTTTGGCAGTGGAAAGAAGGTCAAATAATACAAGGGTTATTCAGAAGATTTGCATCACGCACAGCTGATACATGTAAGAACACAATCAATCAGATGTGAGCACACGAGTTGTTTTTGTTTTCCAGATAGCCTCACGCAGTTACTCCAGCGAGACCTGGTTTCATGTATCCCATCCAACCAAGTAAATGCCATATTTCCCATCCTTTGTGACTGCACAACCCCCACAAACACAAACCGAAGTCCTTGAATTCCCAAAACGCCATCCATTATCCTACAATCCATACCCAAAACGCCATGTTTTTTTCAATCAAAAAAGACCAATTATCCCAAAGGAGCATAACTTCCCCCTTCTTGCCCCCCTCCTCCACCGCCTCTTCTTATCACCCCTCCTCCTGTCTGCTGTGTCTGCCCACCACTACCACCAACAATCCTAACCACCCTTCCCAACACTCCTTGATCTTGTCCTCCTCTTGCAGTAGCAGTACTTCGCTTCTCATACCCCTCCAGAATTTTTTTAACTCCAGCCCAACCTAATAACCCTGCTGTACCAAGAATGAACCCCCAAACGATGAATTGATCCTTTTGAGAGTCACGTTGAAAACAGAGAGTTACGATGTCTTTTTCTTCGGCGTCTTTGCAGATTGGGAGATTGTATTTGAGGCAAAACGCTCGGTTGCATTGGGTGCAGGATGTTGATTGGGATCTGGAGTCAAGGAGAGCTGGAGGGGGATTGGCATTGGATGGGGGTTGGTTGGGAGTTGAGGGGCCGAGGGGGATTATTGTTGAGTTTTGGAAGCAGGTGCATTTGCAGAATGTTTGGGGGGCTAAAACAAGAGGGGGATTAGTTGGGTTCACGGTGGCAGTGAAGGAGGGGGGTTGAACGGGGGGACATACATGCTGAGGTGAGGGAGATGAAGGAGAGGAGGAGGAAGAGAAGGTAAAAGAGGGGTGGTGGTTTTGCCATTTTTAGATCTAAATCGTATGAGGGGTTCTAGGAAGTGTGTCGCGACGACGAGATTGGTGATGCTGTTTGCGGTGGATTGATGGTTGCGGTTGCGCCGAGCCGCCGACGGAGCAAGCACAAGCCACAATGACATCGTCCCAGAGTCCAGACACGCGCCGCAGACCCACCACCGTCCTCAATGAATGACCGCATGACTCATCAATCATTTGCCACAAAGGTCCCACTGCAAAGTTTGCAGGTCAGCACAGACCACCCCCTCTGGGTATATAATCCCGACTTCCCACTCCCAAATTTCCATTCCTTTTCTCTTTTCTTTCCTCGCCCTTCGGGGCATTTGGTCAATTTGAAACGATACAGAGAAGATTAGCATGGCCCCTGCACTAAGGATGACACGCTACTCATAGAGACGCTACAAATTTTTTTTTCATCATCTTCGCGGTCTTGTGTTGCGATATGGGGAAGAAAAAGGATGGGTTGGGTTTGGAGTGCGATGATGGCTGCGTTCATCAACCTGGCATCGGCTTTGCATCGCTTTTGCATGGTTTTTTGCAGCATGCGTTTACTTTAGGGTGCTTCGTCTACGGGGGCATTACCGAATGCCCATCGCTCTTTTTATCGATGTGGTTGATGTTGGAATTCCAGGCGGAGGCAGATTTGGGACGCGTCGGTGAACAGCGCGGAGTACCGGTATCGCGGCGATCCCAGCGACTGCTTGACGACCGCACCTCGAAAAAATAATAACACAATGTTCATGTATTTTCGAATCACATGCATTTCTTTGAACAAATGATCGAGTTACGAAACGGCTGCCGTCTCAACACCTTCATCCCATATGGCCTCCGAGCAACGGCGGCCATGCCCTCAAATGACCAGTTTAGTGTTTGTATAACTACGTCATAGGTAAACAGAATCTGATTTTACTTTTAGAGACAAACATCACGAAACATTTCATGATTGAAGCATCAAAAATGCTTGCAGGAAAGAACACAATTCCCACTACAAGGCGTGTAATAATGCGGTCCTCTGGAAAATCTTTTCGTCCTCAGAGGCAAGAATTTGACATGTTCAGTTCCACTTCGTTCTGACAAAAGAATTGATCTTTTTATTACAGTAGCAATACCATCTAGAGAATACTCTATATATCTAACACCTTAAAACGCCCGCGGCGGTTTTATACCAGTCGTTATATCGGATGACCATATGCCTCAACTGTTCTGTTTGTCTCTTTATTACATGTAAACCAACGTTGCCCCTAAATATCCCATTCATGTACCATAAACCTTTACTCAGACACCGCAACGCCATTCACTTCGTGAGTTCCCGTACAATCATCCCGTAGTTGCTCTGCTTCAGCTAAAATTTGAGAATCATAGCAATCTTTCGAGCCCTTGGATCCAGATTCTACTTGTTGCTTCATCTAGAGCCAACATCGGAGACTCTCACAAATCCTTCCAATGACTCAATCCTTAGAATTCCTGGAAACAGGTCTCCAATTCTCAGGGTCCTCAAAATCCCACATAACGCTCGTACCCCTCGACTGAACATCCCCAACACTCGGGCTCACCATCGTCAACCTCCTCCCATCCTCATCAAGAAATTCAAGACGAATCCCAGGTTGTTGCAGATCATCCTCCTAAGCCTTCTCAGCAGTATCAACTGGATCCTCAACCTTTTTCTTATCCTTTCTCAAATCAGTCCATCCCATCAAAAAAGACGTACCAAATCCCAAAACACCACAAGCAGCAGCCAAATAAAACGGTCTACTGAGACTCGTGCAATACGCGACCAAAACCCCCTGTAAATCCTCCGACGCGACCACGTTCCGGAAATGCGTCGCGCCAGCGTGGATTATTGCCGCGGCATCAGCGTTCGGTGCTTCCAACGATATTTGACTCTGTAAACTCGTTTGGAAAATACTTGTTGATACTGCAAGCAAAACCGCGACTCCCAGGGTTTGGAAAAAGACTAGGACGGACATTCCTATTGAGATATCTGCTGGTTTAAGAGTCGATTGCAGGGCCAAGATGGACATTTGCATTCCTAGGCCTCGGCCAAAACCGTTGAGGATTTGAAAGCCGATCCATTCGCCTGTTGAGGTGGAAGGGGAAAATGTTGAGTAAAGGCCGGAGGAAATGGCGCCGATGGCACTTGCTGCCGCGGCGTAAGGGATTGGAAAACCGGTTCGTTCGACTAGGATACCGCCTAGAACTGCCCCGAATAGTTGGGTTATGATGCTGGCGAGGATGTAAACTCCCGACATTATGGGGGTAACACCCTTGACGGCTTGGAAGTAGATCGGAAGAAAAAATGAAGCGCCGTATACGATGAACATGAGGAAGGTGTTGGTTAAGGACGTGGACCAGACAACTTGCTTTTTGAGCATCGAAAGAGGGATGAGAGCTTCTTCTCCTCTATACCAATCCCAAATTAACCAAACGAGGGCAGTACCGCCCGCACCGCAGAATAGTCCAATGATTGTTGGTGAGTCCCAGTCGTATTCATTTCCTCCCCAGGATAAAGCCATCAAGAGCTGGACTGACGCGGGACCAAGCAGTGCAAAGCCCACGAGATCCAACTCGACGTGAAGTCTTTTGAGGATAGCCATGGGACTAGGCTTTTTCATCTGATCAGGAATCTGAACGAGTAAGAGTCCAACAAAGGCAAAGGCTCCGACCGGCAAATTGATATAGAAACACCAACGCCAGGTAGTGTATGTCGTCAGGGCACCCCCAATAAGCGGCGCGGAGACGATGCCGAGCTGAGAAAGACCCATGAGCATTCCTGTCAGAGAAGCTCGACGCTCAAGGGGCACGGAGGTCGCAATGATGGTTAAACCTCCGTTGATTAGACCTGCTCCGCCTATACCGGCTATAGCGCGTCCGGCGATGAGCATTCCCGAGGAAATTGCTGCCCCACAGATTGCTGAACCGACTTCAAAGACGAAAAAAAAGGCCATGAATGTCCAGCGGACACTGAATTTGTTGTAGATCTTGCCTGTGAGGGGTTGGAGGGCGGCGCTGGTCAGTTGGTATATGGAGGCATACCATGTGACGTCGGTTAGGGAGTTGAACTCGTCTGTGATTCGGGGGAGCTGAGGGTATGTTAGTCATATGGCACCTGATAGAGGGGTTCAGGATGGGACGGGGCATATTTACAGCAGTTGAGACAATAGTAGTGTCCAATAGCATGAGAAAAACAGTGACCGTGATGGCTGCCATGAGGGTGAAGAGCTTGAACCCGGTTACATATTGGGGGTTGCTGTCGACTGGAGCGATTGCCGCACCGTCTGTGCTATAGTCGGTTGCGCTGGCATCCTGGTCATCGGAAGAAGCGATTGGAACTGTGGCAGTTTTGGATTTGATCTTGGTCAAGACCTCATCGATTCCTTGAGGGTTGTCCATTGTAAATATTGTGTCGACTGTAAACAATAAACGATGAAAAGATGGTTGTAGCAGCGAGAAAAAACGAGGTCAACGAGCGGAGCTCTTCATTTGTTTGCTGGTTTTCAGGTGCAGTCGCTGCTCACATGGCGGGTCACAACAGAACCTTTTGAACCCTCTTTCGAAGGATCTTGTGTATGAGTCGACATTCGGATTTCAGGTCAGACTTTCAGTAGCAATCGCATTTAATCTTTGTCATCTTTATTTTCCGACATCTAAGCTATCGTAGCATCAGGGGAGGACCGGAATTCCATGCGTATGTCATCCATTTTGAGATATAAGATGCGGCAATGCATGGTTAATGGTTCGGAAGGATTTTCTTTTGCATATAATGGGTGCATTTTATCCAACAGAATTCCCATGGTAACCAATGAGGACGGAACAGACGCGGCACAGTAATTTGTGTAGCCGGAATTAAATCCCGTGCGGAATCATAAATTGAAGCAATTGATGTTGGTTGGGTCCTTTGGGTCTGACCAATACTGAAGACATCTGGATTGTTGATTTCAGGTCAAAATTGAAGTCGTCGTCAAAAGTGGATCAACGACGTCAGATGCAAAGACACGCCAAATGCAACAGTCCGGCATGTGACACGCGTTTGACAGCCCGAATATTTCTCGGCGCGTTGCAGTTTGTTTTCTTTTACCCTAACCCTCTTCCCGGAAACATTTCGGGGCCCACAAATAGGGCGCGTTTTGGGCGTAGCGGGGTTCGGATGAACGGGTTTTCGCGAAATCCGAGGCATCCCAGGGAGCCCACGCATGGGCCCGGATCCATCGGATGCCAATGTCCCCAGGCATTGGCAGGAACGCGTGGGAAAGATGAACTTATTCTTTCTTGGATTTCAAATCTTCAGCTCTTTTCCAGATTTCCTTTGTAACGTCATTCATTTTTTCCTCAACTTTTCATCTGTTTTTGGTTGTCCAATCTTTTCCCCCCCGAACCTGTCAGACACGGAAACCGGTACTCCGTTTCACACCGTCCCCGATTCTTCAAACGCCTCATTTTTTCTTTTTCCTGAATCCTGACTCAAGACACGAACCCTAACCCTGGGACACCCCTTTCTCTCCCCCGACCGACTGTGTCACCACAATGGAGAAAGAGGATGATGGAAATTCGGATACCATCTCTACCGGTGGTGGCATGCCGGCGCCGTATGGGAGAGCTTGTACGAACTGCGCCAAGGCCAAATGCAGATGCATCTACCGAACCACCGGGACAGGTTGTGAAAGGTGAATCAAGACCGACTTTCTACCTACATCTCACAACACCACCACCATCATCACCCCTTTTGTTTGCCTCCCCTATTTTTCTTATCTTACCACCACATCATCACACAACCACCCTGGCTCGGACTTCCCCACGGTCCTTCCTCTGCAGGCAGGTCCTAAGATGACAACCCAGGCTAAATGGGCGAGACGGTTCTACCCGGGACTCTGGAAAATCGTTCGTTACAAATCTCCACTCCTTTGATCAGAGATGATGCAACTGCCGTATTCCCCACGGCGCCTATCCCGACCCGGTCTGGCGGCTCCGTGTCTTGTGTTTCGGGAATCCGGGTTCCAAGCTCGGGATCGAGGCCAACTCCGCCGGACCCTTCTCTATATACACATGTCATCCGGATATACCGCACATACTGACAAAACGTCACTTATAGATGTCATCGTCTAAAGAAAGAATGTGTTCCCTCCGTGTCTGTCAGGAAACGGAATGGCAAGCGAGCCCATGTTTCCCGAGCGGCTCAGCTAGAGGCCAAGATTGAGGATCTCGTCACTCTTCTCCAGCGTCAAGCGGCTCCGGGGGCATCAGACTTGAGGGTTAGCTCCCCGGCCGAACCACCAGCTGGTACCAGCATCCCATCTGCCACACCAACACTTAGTGGCGGGCACTCGACGACGAGCCAGTCTGGAGACAGCCCACCAAGGGCACCGCCGGCACCTGTGGTTGTTCTTACTCGTCAGATGCCTGAATGCACTGGCCTGGTTGCTCAAGCTGGAACCTTGCTTGGTGAGGTCTTTCCACCCGATGACCATCCTCGACACCACGCAGTTCCCCAGATGGCCCCTCCTTCGACTTACTCGGCTTCTCTTCCCCCTTGCAATTATATACCAAACCCTCTCGAAGCCGCAGAAAGTCTTGTGACCTTCCGCAAGTACATGCTAATTTTCCTCCCGTTTCTGCATTTACCTCCGAGCGTGACGGAAGATAGACTTCGAGAGATGTATCCATTCCTTTGGTTCTGCATTATGACGGTCACTTGCAAGAATGCCGACAACCGTGTTATGATGAGCGAAGCTGTGAAGAAGTTTATCGCACAAAAGATGGTTGTCGACCACGAAAAGAATCTCGATCTTTTGTTGGCTTTGCTTGTTATTCTTGGGTGGTAAGTAGCGCTCCCTAAAAAGCTCTGTTGTACGAGGCTGACCTCCTGTCCAGGAGCCATCACTACGTGAGAAAAGAAAGACCAATACTATGCGTCATGGCTTCTCTAGCGAAGTCTCTCGTATTCGACCTCGGCCTCAACAAAATCCCGTGCGAGCCGTATATCGCCTACTGCCTAAGAACACCATTCAATCCCGCACCACGAGAGAAAACGCAGGACGAACGACGAGCTGTCCTCGCATGCTTCTTGGTCACCTCACAAGTATCCCATTCCCTCAAAAGATTAGACGCCCTAAACTGGACACCACACATGGACGAATGTCTCCTCCAACTTTCCCAAAGACGAGAATGGGAAGGTGACGATCTTTTGGTGGCCCAAGTAAAAGTCCAACTCATCGTTGAACAGCTCAACCGCTTCACCGCACAGTCGCCCGACAATACACCGCCGTATTATTACGTCTCAGCCCTCCATACCCAGCTACAAACAATCAAGGCTCAACTTCCGCATCATCTCCAAACAAACGACACCCTACTCAGTATCATCTCCTACACCGAACTGGCAATCCATGAAATCACATTCACCAAACCGCGGGGAATGCCAAACACGGTCATCCCAGACATGCAACGCTACGAAGCGATGGAATCTTGTCTGTCAGCCCTAAAATCGTGGTTTACTCGACACTTTTCCATCCCAAGCTACGTATACGTCGGCATGACATTTACTTATTGGTGTAACCTTGCCCACTGCCTTTTGGCACTCTACCGACTCTCGGTTCTCGAAGATCCAGCGTGGGACAGAAGGGCAGTGCGAAACAAGATCGACCTGATCCAAATATGCGAGCGCCTAAAGATCGGATTTGAGGAAATCGCCACCAAAACAATGCGAGATTCCGGTCCGACGGTTGAGGAAGACGGGTTCTGCATGTTTAGTAAGATGTTGACGAGGGTCGGTGATGCGTGGAGTGCCGAGTTGAATGCCATCAATGGGAATTCGATGCCGAACGGCGGTAACCACCATGGGGGTAGCATGCCGGTTCAAGATCCATACATGAACGGTCCTGCGGTGGATCCTCAACACGCTGCTGTTTTGATGAACATTCCTTTGCTGCAGTTTGATGATTCAGAGACTTGGATGGCGGGGTTGTTTGATATCAATTGGGTTGTTGATCCGTGATCAAATGGAATCCTTATGTTTTATTGGATTACTACTATATACGGGAAACTATTTGGTTTGGATATTACAGTTACAGAGAGTTTCTTTTTATCTTAAAGCCTCGTATGGGTTTCGCCGGAGAGGGGAAAGAGGTGGTTCTCCGGCGTTTTCCATTACTGGCATTGATGGAAATGGTGGAGCGGGGACACCATCATCGACTATTCCACCTCCAGAGGTGTATTGTGAGGAATAACTCATAACTCCTGATCTAGTCCCGCCTGGTATCATGAATTGCGGGAGGTGACTGGGACTAGACTCTGCCAGGGGTGGATTGTTGGCACCTGGATAATAAGCGGAAATTTGTGCTGGCCCTTGGGGTGTTGGTAGTGGTAGTGGTGGCACTGATGATTGCCTGTCGGGGTAGTATGTGCTCATAGGCGAGACAGGCAATATGGGAGGATTTCCTGGGGATGGATATCCTTGGAGGTATGCACTCACAGGACGGGCGCTACTTGCCCGACGGCGTTCCTCTAGTGGCGATACTGGTTGTGTTTGTGGTTGTGATCGTTGCGGGTTGTATGAGTGATACTCTCCTGCACTCATTGCCATTCCCACGGGAAGACCTTCGGCGGTTAATTTGCGTTCTGGTGGGGAGATATATCCAGGTTGATGAGACGGAGAGGATGTGGTGTATGCTTGTCCTCCAGGTTGTGGTGCGAATTGTTGTTGTTGTGGTGGTGGAGAGATATACCCGGGTTGTTGTTGTTGTTGGGGAGATGCGGTGTATGCCTGTCCTCCAGGTTGTGGTGCGAATTGTTGTTGTGGTGGCGGGGAAGAGCATATGGCACCGCCGGCCATCATCATTCCCGCTGGTGAGATAGCTCCCATTTGCGTATATTGCTGGGGAGACGAAGGATATCCACCATACGTTTCCTCCCCAGGCATCGTCATATACTGCTGTTGCTGGTGGTCAAACCCCGACATTCCAGCCTGCTGTTCAAACCCACCCATTCCCATCTCCTTACCCATTTCACCACCCTGCAACGCAACAAACTGCTGTTGCTGCTCATACCCGCCGTGCATACCAACCTCCTTCCCCATGGTCGTAATATCTACCTCCATATACTCCTCTTCCTGCTCAGTAGGAAAGTTGGGCAAACTATCCTCTCCACCACTTCCTCTCCCACCACCTCCGGGTACAATTGCAGCTGCTCCCCAAGAGGTATGTTGCCCTTCCAACCCAGCTATATCAGGCAAACTGGGAGCATCACCACCACCACCGTTCATATCTTTCTCCACCATCATCATATCATCTGGATAATCGGCTGTTACTACCGCCCCTCGGATTGGGCCTTGTTTCTTTCGATAGATGAAAAAGATTATGAGACCGATTAATGCGAGACCTGCTACGGCGCCAGCTGCTATTCCTGCTGCTGTACCTGCTGGGATACCCCCGGAGGATTCGGATTCAGATTTTGAAGGGTCATCATCTTCTGAGGGTTCGGCTGGGGTAGAGGATTCGACTGCTTCGGATTCAGTGGGAGAAGGGGATTCGGTAGAGGAGGATTCTGGAGTTGTTTGGGACGATGCAGATGTAGTGGTTACAACTGTCGAGGATGATTTCTCGTCTTTGGAGGTAGTGGTGCTAGCTTTGGGCTTTGTTGTGGGTTGTTTATTGTCTTGGGGGGGTTTAACTGTTTTTGTTTCTTTGACGATGACTGTTTCTGCTTCGTCTTCTTCTTTGGAATCTTGACGGGGACTTAGGGTGTGTAATTTAGGGTGGGTTTTTGGGAAATCTTGGATTCGTGGTTCGATTTCATGGTTGGACTGGGGAAATGTTAGTTGGGACATAAAAAAGAAGGATGGATGTCTTTGGGTGTATGTAGGTACCCTTTTCGAGGTGACGAATTGTGCATCCACTAGACCAACTGCTGTTGCGGCGGTTAGGGATGCCAGGACCGTTGCTGGCTTCATTGAGCGTTTGGTATATATATCCTTTTTTATGGCGGCCGGTTGGAAAAAAAGGTATCAAGAACTTATATGCTTGCTGTCCTGCACTCCTCGGTATACTGATGATGCTTGTCCCGCCCGAAAGGCAGGCTTATATCTGCTTCTGAGACGACATGTGCTATTCACAGATGCACTTTGGATATCAAGAGGGAAAAAATGCGGAGAACCAAAAATGAGAAGGAAAAAGAAGTGGGAACAGAAGTATGGTGTGACTTGTAGGTAGGCTGTGTATATACTACTACAAAAGTTCCCGAACGAAGTAAGAGCGGCCATCATCATGTTTTTGCATTGTTGTTTGGCCCAGTTGAGCGGGGGAGAGACCAAACAAGGTGACCATCATCAGATCCTTATATTTTTAGGGGAATGCGAAGAGTTCCTTGAGCTGAGGTACATGACGGTTTCACAGACTGGTAGATGGAACGGGTCTCGTTGTTTTTACTCGAGTAATCATTTACACTGGGTGAGAAGAGTAGGGTAAGATAATACTCAAGGTCGAGAAACAATGCGTGTGGTCGGGTTGGCGATTGTTTGTGTCAGGTTTGTCAGGTCGTTTTGGCGAGGACCCGAGAGGAAAAAAAGTAAGTTGGTTGAGAGTGTAATGTGGTCGAGATCTTGGGTCGGTTGGTGTGTTTGTTATTGTGTTTGGGGGCTGTTGAGGAGACCGAGGCGGCCGTTATGGTTGGGCTGGGGCGGGGGTTTGGAGGAGAGAATGGGGAATTTGGAGAGGGGAATGGGGTTTCTCTCTTTTTAACATTCGGTTTATTTCCCTCATCAACAATTCATTAACAATTTGTTTGTGTCGTTGAATTCTTTGATAATTACTTAAGGATCATCACCATCTTGGCGGCGTGGTGTTTTACCTTTATTTTTCCCGAGACATAACCAATGCAACCGTGATGATCAATCATGAGTGAGTCAACATCGTCAAAGATGCCGCGCTTGTCGCTCTTTCATCTCTAATGCCAAGACTTTTGAGTCCACCTCCTTTCCATGGTTCCAGAACATTTTTTTGATCGTTCTCGTGGTGGATCATTAAATTGCGATGACAGGGTTCAAAAAATTACAAAAATAAAAAAATTACGGAATACGCCCTGCTCGGCCGCATCGGCACCGGTCGGGACGGACCTTTTTGTTTTTTTTTTGTTTTTCTCTTCTTCAAAACAATACACGCCGTTATTAAAGACAAAATGGCTGTAATAACGTCACACTACCTTATCTCCTCACTGAACAATGACCGAAACATGACAGATGCATTGGCAAACCACACTCCTGGGTACACGCTAAAATGAGCCAAGACATCAAAGAGCTAGTGCACGAGCCAATTAGCGAACACAACGCGAGATTGGTTCCCGTTCGGGGAATTTCCCGAGTTTTAGTATCATTGACCCCAAGCTCCCTCCTCCGCGCTCTCTCCTTCCAAGCTCATCCCCACGTTCTAATCTCGTTTTTTTCTCTCTCTTTTCCTCTCAAACTTTAATCTTTGAAGCCTTGCAAAAGAATTCTGTCCTTTTTTCTTTCTTCTTGTTTCTTCTCTGCATCCCGTGTGATTTTTCCAAATAATAATTTTTGTGCCTGTGCTGCTGCTGCTGCTGCTGCTCCCAAAACTTTAAAGCTTCAACAAACAAACAATCGAAATGGACGAACCAAAAAGACCAACTGGCATTCCCAGATTGTCCAGAATTCCAGTTCCAGGACAAACCGGACCTCCATCAAAGCTCCCGATTCCTCGATCAAGCTCACTTCGAGCTTCTCCATCGAGAGAATCCCTAACGCCCACTAGCATCGGTAACGGTGGGCTTCGAAACCCCAAGCTTCGTTCAACTCCTTCAAGAGACCAATTGGCTTCTCCAAGCCCCTCAGCAGCCCAAAACCGAAAATCAATATCCCAAATTCCCGGTAGCGCAACACGTACCACCAGAATCCAACCACCCACCCTCACCTCTAATATTGCGCGCTCAACCTCACTCAAACGTCAACCTTCCCAACAATGGATTTCTGCATCGACCGTTTCCCCAGATGATGCAGTGGCGGAGGAATACGAAGGCGCCCAAGGATCTCCAGATGGAGGGCTCAAACCACCACGTCCCTCGCTTGCAGAGAGGACCATGGACACATTATCACGTTTGCCTTCTTCTCCTTCAGTTAAGGGCAAGGCCGCGGCGTCATTCTTTGACATTGGGGGAGCGAGGTCACCCTCTAGAGCAAGCAGTCGGGCGTCTCGTCCCGGATCGAGTCACCACTCCGAAGCATCCAGTAGCCACGGAAGACCTCCCAGCAGCCCCGAATTGAGCGCCGAAGTGCATCCCCCTATCTCTAGCTTTCGCTCGAACATTGCCGCATACCAGAACCAAGCTCCTACCACTCAAACCATTCCGCTGCGCACCAGAAAGTCTCTCCAATCTATCCAGGCGCCAGGGTTTAAAACACCAGCGCGCGGACTACGAACGTCTTTCTATGCGTCTCAGCCTTCTTCGCCAGCATTTCCCCCGCCCCTGCCGCGCTCCCCCAGTCCTGTCAGCTATGCTCCAGAGACCACGATTTCAAGGTTTGGAGCCAAGACAGTGGTGACTCCTGCGTTGAAGAAGCGTCAATCTGTCAATGGCTTGTTCAAGAAGCCCGCAGCACCTTCGGTGAAGCCAGCTACCACAGAAGCCCCAAGGAAGGCCTCTACAGCCTCACAAAAGTCGACAGCGACCTCTAGCGGAGGCACGCATCCTTCAAGCTCGTCCGTTATGTCCGGGAGCACCAATTTGACGGTTGACTCGGCCGAAAATGCTTCCGTCCAGTCGAATAGGAAGACTTCGGCAGCTCTGCGCGAGCAAATCGCAAAGGCAAGGGCAGCCAAGCGCGTGACGCCACCACAGGAAGAGTCGGAACAAGAACACCAAGAATCTACAAACGATAGCTACGGCTTTGAAATGAGACACAGTGATCCATTCAACCAGCATCGGGACGATAAATCGCAAACCAAGGTTCTACACAGTCGTCTTGAGACTGCCAGGACGAGCGGCAGGCTCAACATTGCTGCCATGGCTCTCAGGGAGATACCCGCCGATGTGCTCAACATGTACAACCTCGAGTCAATTGGTCAATCCGGAGCTTGGGCCGAGAGCGTTGATCTCACCAGATTTGTTGCCGCCGACAATGAGCTGGAGATGATTGCCGATAACGTGTTTCCAGACATTGATCCCCAGGACTTTGTCGATGATGAGGATTTCCAGGGAAATATTTTTGCGGGATTGGAGACTCTTGACTTGCATGGAAACATGCTGGTCTCGTTGCCAATGGGCCTGAGGCGCCTGGCTCTTCTCACGTCTCTGAACTTGTCCCTAAACAGACTGTCCAACAACTCCCTGGAAGTCATCTCTCAAATTATCTCCCTGAGAGATCTCAAGCTTGGCGGTAACCTTTTGTACGGACCATTGGACTCTTGCTTCTCCAACTTGCAGAACTTGGAGCTTCTAGATCTTCACGGCAACAATATCTCAGCCTTGGCTAACAACTTTGGCAATCTTTCCCGTCTTCGAGTGTTGAATATCAGCGAGAACACTTTTGAGGCTTTGCCATTTGACGTTTTGGCCAAGCTTCCCTTGATTGAGCTGAACGCCCGCAAAAATCAGCTCAAGGGGACATTAATCGAGGAATCTGTTGAGTCTTTGCCGGCTCTGCAGTCGTTGGATGTTTCGTCGAATCAATTGGTTCAACTTTGCGCACCTGGGAAATCGGTCTCCATGCCTGCTCTCGGTCAGCTCTGCGTCTCTATGAACCGTCTGCAATCGTTGCCTGATGTTAGCACCTGGACGGGTCTCCTCAACATGTCTGCGGACGAAAACAGCATCAACGCGATTCCCGAAGGATTCACCAAACTCACCCAGTTAAAGTCTGTGGACTTTTCGAGCAATGACATTCGAGTTATTCCGTCCGAGATTGGACTGATGGCGGGACTCGTTTCGCTTCGTCTCAGTGGAAATCCGCTGCGGGAGAAGAAGTTTTGCATCATTAACACCGAGGAGATGAAGACTCTTCTTGCTCAAAGACTTGAGCCAGCACCGGAGCATCTTGAACCTGAAGTTGAGGTCGAGGTTGAAGTCGCACCTGTTCGTGCGCCTGCACCTGCACCCGAACCAACCTCTAACACCCACCTTGCCGCCCCTGCAAACCCAGTTGATGATGGCGATGACAGCCGTTCTGATATGGAGGACTTTGCGACACCACCAACTTCGGCCCCTGTTTCTCCCGCTCGTTCTCGCTCACCAACCACCAGCCAGACGACATGGCCCGTTAAGCCCGGAGGTGTTTTGGACCGTTCAAACGCGGAATCTTCGTCACTGGACCCGGTGATTTGCTCCAAAATCGCCAGCAAGGTGACCGAGATTCAGCTGCACCACAACCTTTTTACCGCCCTTCCTGAATCTTTGACTTTCTTTGCCGAGACCTTGGTTGCTGTTTCTTTGGCCCATAACCAGCTTGTCGGGGAGACTTATCTTGGCGAGAAGCTTCATTTGCCTGCGTTGAAAGAGCTTAACTTGTCTCACAATCACATCACAGGCCTTGGAGCGCTCATTACCCACCTTAGCGCTCCTGGATTGGAGAAGCTGGATGTCAGTTTTAATCGGATTTCTGCGTTGCCGGCTGGTACTGGACTGAAAGATGTTTTCCCTCTACTGATCTCTTTGAACGTGGGAAATAATCATTTGGTGGAATTGGAGCCGGAACAGATTAAAGGGTTGAGGGTTGTGGATGCTAGTAGTAATGATATTGCTCATTTGAACCCGAGAATAGGGTTATTGGCACCTGGATTGGAGAGGTTGGAGGTTGGTGGGAATAGGTTTAGGGTTCCGAGGTATAACGTTTTGGAGAGAGGGACGGAGGCTACCTTGAGGTGGTTGAGAGGGAGAGTACCTGTTGCTGAAATGGCTGTTTGGAAGGGAGAGGGCAATGTGGAAGGGGAAGAAGGGGATGAAGATGATTTGGATTGACTGGGTTGCGGGGATGGAATTATTTATATTGGGCTCTTTCATCTGGTTTGGAAGGGCTATTTCCACTGGGTAATTATCCCCTTTGGTTGGTGGTATTTTATTTTTCGATTCTTTTCTTCTTGGGGGAAATCTTTTTGATATGATTTTTTTTAGTATTGATATTTAGGGATGATGGATGAACCTGATGATGGTGGGTGGAAAATGAGGGGGACAGGCAGGTGTCATTCTTTGTTTGGAATTATTTTGTTTATATTATTTCTAGGGACTGGAAACTACTCTTTAGTTTATTTTAATGTTTAACAAAAAATGGGGAAGGTGGATAGGAATTTATTATTGTTGTGGTTTGTTGAGAAGAACTATGATTCTGTGGCGTTCTTTTGGTGCGTGATGGCTTAACGGTTGTTCCAAATTTTGGGAGGCTTGTGAGGTTTTTCCGTGGGGTAAATCTAACTTGACGTCAATTGCTGCATAGCTACGATATCTGAAGTCAACGGATACATACGTACCGACGAATCCGTCCTTTCCGACCGATTGAACGATCCGAACGACACAAAGACAACGACGATATTACACCCTGAAGACAGTATTTTTCGGTCTTGAATGTCGAAATGACACCTCCTCCTCCAGAACCACCAAACCCACAACCTACCACCATCCTCCTCATCATCGTCATCCTCCTTCCAATATTATTGTACTTGGTAATAGGACTTTTTCTCTCGCAGTATAGATTCCATACACCTTGGGTTAATAATGATTCGTCAGAAGTACAAGAGTTTGTTCATGCGGAGGAAAAGTATCCGTTATTCTTGAGGAAGGCAGTGGAAGATGCTGCTGCTTCTCTTGACAAAGGGAATTATTGGGTACACCGCATAAAAGGGGTGTTTAAAAAGGTTATTTGGCATTTTGGATGGGCGACGGTTTGGCCTTTTATGTTGCTGTGGGATTTTGGCGGGAGAGATAAAAGTAGGAGGAGCAGGGCGGTTGGACAAGAGAGTGGTGGCGATGGTGGCGGGAGTAAAAGAGGGAGTGACGAGTTGAATGGGTATGAGGGGGAGCGGCGGGAAGAAGAAGACGAGGAATGGGATAAAAGGGCGAGGATACTGATTAAGCGACGGCCTGGAAAACAACAACAACAACAACAACAACAACAAACAAAGAGAACCACGACTATGAGCAACAACATAACTACGGATAAACAATATATTGTCGTTGAGAGAACTAGAAAAGAAACGGAGGAGGAGGAGGATACAGAACAAGATGATGAAGAAGAAGAAGATGATCATTCTTCCTCAGATGAAAGTTTTGACGGAGAGTTATTGTTTGATACAAATCAATTCACTGTTAATCCTTTGGGAATTAGTTATTATATACCTGAGAGAGGAGCTTTTATTCCTTTTGGAAATAGGAAAAAGCCTGTTGGTGAACAGGGAATGGGGTTATTTCAGGGAGCAGCAATGGAAACGGAGTTTTGAGGAGGGGAAAAAGTAGGAGTAGGAGTTTGTTGAATATGAAGGCTGGGTATGGAGGGAGGTTGGGTACTATTTTGGAGGAGGAGGAGGAGGAAGAAGAAAGACGGCAAGAGAAGAATGTGGATGCTGTTGAGGAGGAAGGGAAAGAAAAGGTGGTTATTGGAGAGGACAGTCCTGGCAATGCCGATGGGAGTGGCGAGCAGAGAGGAGAGAATGCGATTACTGAACTGGAGAGTCAGCTTGAGAAGGCGTTTAATTGGAGTGCCGGAGAGGACGTGGTCGCGGGTTTAAAGTAGGGAAATGTGATCTTTTGGTCTGATATTCGGCTCCAAGAGTAGTCCCATAACAAATATTTGGCATGTATGTATCAATATGAGGGACTGATTTGGGTTTGTTTTTATTCACTCTTTACGAAGAAATTGGACTGCATTGATCCTGTCGATCTGTTTACTCTTCTGATGAGACTCTCATCATGAGAATTAGCCCTGATATCACGACTCTTATATCCAGCAGCCCACAATGTTCTCAATCAATTCGAGCACAAAAACCACCATGAATTTACTTTCAACCAATGCTAAAATTATATATTCCATTTCAATCATCTCCCAATCAATAATTCTCAAAACTCTTTCCGTTGCCTTATTAACCCTAACCCTCCACTAAATATCAGCCCGCCCCACATTAATCCCTCCCTGACGCGCCCGTCAGACTGTCACCCGCGTTTCCAATCATTAAGCTAAAGCTGTCCCGAAAAGGTGTCCTCCATCACATCCGCCAAAGAAAGTTGCGACAACCTCACTTTAACCAATTCCATCAATTCCATTCCTTTCGCGCAAAATCAATTGGTATTTAATTCCTCTCTCCCCATCTCTGTTCCCGACCGCAACTAACACAATCACAAAGCACCTTCCACTCCTTTACCAACCAACCGACAAGATGACACGCGCTCAACAAACAATCTCCCTCGCCCTCCTCGTTACCTCTGTACGTCACACCCCATTTATTATATCTCCATTTACTGATTGAATTCCAGCTCTACCTATCCCTCTACCTAAATCTAATCCCCCTCCCCGCAACAATCCAAAACGAAATCGTTCCGGTCCTACCCTTTTGGTTCCTCGTCTCGTTCGGCGCTTGGCTTCTTTTTAAATTGGGCTGGGGAATGCTTACTTTCCGGGATACGCCCGAGGCTTATAAGGAGTTGATGAGGGAGATTGATGAGGCCAAGGTTGACTTGAGGCGGTTGGGTGTTGATGTTGATTGAGTTTAAATGCGGGTGTTATTGTAATATTCGTTTAATGCGGGGGTTAAAATAAAGAAAAAGAAAATTGTGTTGGGATGTGTCTTATTTTGGGGATTGTAAGTGGGCGAATTCTTGGACAGCGATAGAAAATGAAAGTGCAGGTGGTGGTGGACGGATGTTGATACCATGCTCAATTTGATAACATTTCTCTGCCAAATAATGGTTTACATGTACAACCCAAATCCAAACTCCAATACGCCGCTGTTCGTCCATTCCCACCCAGATATATAAACATGGTATCTCAACCCAATCATGCCCTCTCCTCTCCATACAGCAAAGAAACCACAGTCCTCATAGCATTCAACGGGTCCTCTCCACCCTGGATCAATTCATCAAATACCCTCGGTATCCCAGATAATTGGCCTCTTTCATCATATTTATGCCCTATCAATATGTCAGTCAAAGAATTATATCAGAGAGAAAGGGAAAAAAACTCACACTTCCCCGGAACACCGACCAACACCCCCAACTCACTCCTCGCCTCCCCAGTCCAATCAAAATGTATTTTCCACACAACCCTCAACTTACTAGTCTGAGTCTCACCCAAACAACTAGGTACCTCCAAATCCAAACACGTCTTCCCCATATACGGCAACAACTCTCTTGCCTCAATATTCCTTTCCTTCTCCTCCTCCTCCTCATCATCATTATCGCTATCATCCTCATCTCTCCGTCTTCGTTTCTTCCTTTTCTTCCTTTTACTCTCCCTCATATCCCTAACCATCCCTCTCAACCTCTCTTTATCTTTTACCTCGCCCTCCAAAACACTCCAAACTTTTGCTCGTTGAACAGAAACCCTCGTCCACTCAGCCATACCCCACGTCAAGACAGAAATATTATTATATAACCCACTACTACTCGGTATTCCTTCTCTCTCATCATCCCTCTTGATAATTTTATTAATAAACGGTGTCAACTCAACCACCGCGTTCGGATCCATTTTTGGCACAAAAAGTTCGACTATACCAAGCGTTTTGGTATTTACAGTCATTTCTATCCTGGCTGAGAATAATTTTTTTTCCGAAGAAACAGAAATAAAATGATTTTGTAATAGAGGTTTTGTGTTTGGTAGGGGAAAGATAGACGATGAAAATCGGAGAGGAGAAAATATTTGGAGAAAAGGTAATGATTCTTTTGTTGACATTGGGATCGGATGGTGGGAGATTATTGGTTTTTCGATTTCCTCGGAAGGAGGGTTGGAGAGTAAAGGTAAGGATGTGCCGGGTTTGTTGAAGGGAAGAAAGGATATTGGGTTTAGAGCTGAGGATAGCCAATCGCCTACTACTTGTGGTTCTTTCTTTTGTGCTGATGGTGGGAGGGCATGTCGGGCGAGGAGGTCGAGGATTTCTTGTTGGTGTGGAGGAGGGGAAGGGGTTTGTTTGGAGAGGTGTGCTTGTAGAAGGCGGTCGTTTTCTGCGCTTGCTACGGCGAGGTCTTTTTCGAGGGCAGTGATTTCTGCGAGAAGGGTATCGCGGAGTTTCTTCTTGTCTGCGTCTGGGTCAATTGGTTTCAAACCTCGTAACTCGGCGGTTGATGGTTCTGCGGCTGTGGGAGGAGATGGTGCTGTTTGTCCCTTCTTTGGAAGATTAAACACTGGGCTAGAAACGTCATCGAGTTTTAGAGGAGGTTGTTTAAGCGGTGATGAGCTCTTAATCTTCTCGGCTAACGCTCGGTTCCTCTTAGGACGTCTCGAAGGTGTATTGTGTATTCCGGAAGGAGGGGTGCTGACCACCGGATCGGGACGTTCGGGAGTTGGTGGAAGGTCGGGCTCGGGCACAATTGGTTCGGGATGGGAGGCAAGAGGAGAACGTCGAAGACCGCGCTTCGCAAAGGGATCTTGAACAACTGGTAATTCGGTCGTCGGCCGTTCTGATTGTTCAGGCACAGATCCAACTGGTGATCGTCGAAGCCCGCGCCGAGCGAATGGGTTCTGGTCTCCAGGTGGGAGAGGTTGCGATGTCGCTCGATTTGCATTTACCTCCTCCCAATTTTGCGCCTGACTTCTCTCTCCACCTCGAATATTTGCATCCCTGACAACGGATCGAAGCTCGAGTTGCGTCTTCAACGCTTGCGACAGACCGGTGCTATCGGGAGTCGCTGCGCGAGGAGCAACATCTGGCGAATCCTGTGGAAATTGGCTCTCTCGTCGCTGCAAAATCTCTGGGTTATATCTACCCAAGCTCGCTCTCGTTGGTGAAGCATATGAAGGTCGATTTGACTTTGCGCTGGTTTCTTGTGGCTTTTCTTGAACCACTGGAACCGACGTCTGGGGCGAGGTACGCCTTCGCTTTGGCGCCGGGTTCTCCATCGCGGCGGAATTAAAATTTTTATTATCTGATCATAGTCGCGGCACCCACCGACACGAAATTTTCTTGTAAAAACGCGTCAAATTGGTTTCGTTATGTTGGTGAGCGATGTATTCCTAAAGTGGTGGAGATCAATGTTTTGTTTAAAAGTGATGCACTGAAAACGATGCCAAGACGAGACCAATTATCGACTCGAAAATATTCAACCCGGAACTTAGCAGCACACGACAGGAAAACCTCTAATAATAATGATTAAAATTGATTTTTGCTTGTTGATATACACTTCATTATTGCAGTATCCCAGAATCATCTCTTTCAAAGTCACATGATTACCCACGTGCTTCTCACATTCCCTTGACTGTCAATCTATCACATCACTCAGTGACGTCGACGCTAAACCCTCGGCAAAAGAAAGCCTTGAAATCCGCTCTCCCGTAGTGCAACGAACCCCTGCCCGATGCCCCTCTCCCCCCAAAAATTGTGTCCCGTCAATTGAAATCTCGTCCGACCATATTTCGCCCTACTGCACTCTAACTTCTTCACAAACGTCACCGACAACCCCGAAAAAACACCATGCGGAGAACTATCCTCAGCGCCCAACCGGCGCGCGCCGTTTCTCGCGCCTTTGGCAACGTCCACCCTCGTCGCTCATTTGCGATCGCCTCCTCGGGTACCGAACAGGTTTTCCCCGTCGGCGCCTTTTACGAGGCAGTCGTCCGCACTCCCTCCGGCGCTGTCCCTAAAGTCAAGCCCGAGGAACCTCCCGTAACATCCCGGGAGTCTTCCAAACCCGCTCCCAAGGCCACTGCCACTCCCGAGGAAGTAAAGCCCGAGGCCAAGGACGACAAACCCAAGCCTACTGCGCAGGACGTCCCCAAGGTTGAGGAAAAGCCCGCGACTCCCGCCGAGAAGCCTTCCGAGAAGCCCACCGAGAAAAAGCCCTCCAAGCCCGCATCCCCCCCAAAGAACCCTACCAATGCCGCCTCCTCCTCCTCCGAAGCACCAAAAGATAAGCCTGCTCCTCCTCGCAAGGAGTTCAAGCCTCGCAAGCCAAGAACAAACGGCACCAAGGAAAAGTCGGTTTATTCTTCCCCTTCATCTTCTGAAATCGATGATGATGTACCCCCATCCTCCGACCCTCCTCCTCCTCCTCCGATTTCGTCATCCACAGAGTCTAACACTCCCGACTCATCACAGGCAGAGCAGCGCGCACGCGTAATCTTCGGCTCCAGCCTAGCCGGTCCTGCTGAGCGCGCCGAGCGTCTCGCCCGCATAAAGAATCAGAGCCGTTTAATTGCGGGGGTTTTGGTCCCGCCCAAACCTGATGAACCGGATAACTGCTGTATGAGCGGCTGTGTAAATTGCGTTTGGGACAGATACAGGGACGAGATGGAAGAGTGGGTTTTCAAGTCAAAGGAGGCCGAGGCGAGGTTGGCTGCGCGAGAAGCCGGGGCGGAAGTGGCCGCTACGGAAGAGAGCGTTCAGCAGCAGAAACAGAAAATTAATTTGGGCGTTCACGAGTTAGACGGGCGAGGGGCAGTGAGCATTGATGACGACGGGGGCGGTTCTTCTTCTAATTGGACTCGAGAGGAAACTATAGCGAAAAACCTCTGGGATGATGACTTGTACAAAAATGTTCCTGTTGGGATCAGGGAGTTTATGAAGCAGGAAAAAAGGTTAAAAGAAAAGCATTCTAGAGAGGGTACTTTGGGTGGGTAAGAACTGTATTATAATTGGGTGTTTCTTTTGTTTCTCCTAGAACATTATTCTCAAGATATGTTTTTCTTCTCAATTTTGACGCGAGCGCGTCTTGGTTATATACTTTAGTGAAGGCTGCTACATCCAGAGCAGTGGATGGAGTAGGTCCATATACATCGTATTTCTGTCTGTAAAACAATACCACCTTCTAAACTCCAATGCTCCCTCTGCTCTAACTCCCAGGCTCATGTCTCTATCAGTCGTTCTTGGATATCATTCTTTTTTTCTTCTACTCTTTTACTCTTTTTTTTTTTTTTTTTTTTTTTTTTGTGTTTACCGTCCCTCACAAACCCTTCTTGGCAAGGGCAGCAGCGGCGTTGGCATCGTGCTCGTCAATATCAATGGCCTCCCATGGGTAGCAGATCCATTCGTCACCGACGGTGCGAGCGGCCCAGTACTTGTCGTCGACAACATCGGCGGGGAGGGTACCTCTCTTTTGCTTATCCTTGTTCTGTTTTTTGTGTCAGTCAGTCAACCATATATCATCCTTGGAGGAAAGAGAGAAACCCACATGAAGAACAAAAACACCAAACTCAGTCTTTTCGTCAATCCCGAGCTTAGCCCTCGCCTCCTCAACATCCTTTTGCAATTCTTTAACCGCATACTCTAGAGTAGTCCTCGTATCATCGACCTCATCAACAATCAACACTCTCTTGCCAATCAAGTTTGACATTTTCCCCAGGGAAGTCAAATCGAGCCATTGGGTGCGGGTGACCTTAGTTCCTGGTTCCTCAACGACTTGATCGGCTGCGGTCGGGAGTTGTTCGTAGAGGGAGAGTCCAATAGCTTGGATTGGAATGTTTGGGCTATCGGGCTGCTTGAGGAAGGAACGGAGGATGCGAGCGGGGACGTAACCGCCGCCGCCGATGGCGATCATGAGGTGAGGCTTGAAGTCTGCGAGGATTTTGGGGGCGGTTTCTTGACAGAGCTTGTGCACGTCGTTGTAGGTTACGTAGAGTTTTTCGACCATTTTGGGCGGTATTCTGGGGGTTCGGAAAAATGGGTAGAAAGTAAAAGGTATTGCTGTGGGAGGATAATGGGATTCTTTCTTGTTGAAGATGATGTCGATGGTGATGATAGCGGGGCGCGGTTTTAACTCTGCGACCCTGCGGTGATACTGATAAGCGAGGATGGCCAAGAAGGGTTGGTTATAAGTGAAGTCTTGGTGGTGTGGACTTACTGAGAAAGTGGAGGAGGAGAAGAGGTTGAAAAAGAAATATACGATTGGAGAAAAAGAGAAAAAAAGATGAAATAATTGGAAAACCAAAAAGTGAAATATAAAAGAAGCAGAATTCCTTCGAGAGAGTCGAGAACAGAAGAAAAAAAAGTTCCAAAACCCCACCATCAGAAAAAAAAGACTCGAACCCCGCAGTCAACCGTTTGACTCCACTGTCAAAGTCAGCCCTGCTTGCATATAAAAAATGGACGCTAAGGTGAGAATGGCAGGTAGCTCTTGTTTCAAATTGTCGGAGCTCGCCGACGAGTCAAATTCACACCTTTCTTTTCCATTTTAAAATACAACCAAGCAAAACATTATGGTAACCTTACAAATGCGAATCAACGAAAGCCAGTCAACTTTTAAATATGCAGAGGTTGGTAATGATCTCAGACCTATTAAAGCCTCGAAAATGATGTATCCTCGAGGAAAAGCGTAGGCGACGGCGATGGGAAAGATACCCCAGAACTCCCATTTAATCAAGGGGAGATGAATGGTTTTTCGTCTTCTGCTTCTTTGTTACTGCTTTTGTTATCGCCTTGAGGTGTGGGATCTAAATCTGGCTTTGCATTTTCGACGTCGTTCAGAGATATTGGAATTCAACTGCTCGAGGCGCAAAAATGTTTCTGGCCTTCCAGAAACTCCTGACGATGAAGCCGGTGCGGTATCCCTGGGCCATGCTCTGAAGAAGAGACGAATGGGTTCATTGATTGATCTTCAATCTCGCTGATTATCCATCTCTAGATGGGGAAATAGGATGTAGCTGTGTAACAACATGTTTCCCCACACCTGGATAAATATACACTGGGTTGCCATGAGAAACAAGTGTTACTACACATCGGGGCATGTATTTGTTTTCTAGTAGCAATTGTTACACATTTAATTACATTCAGTCTGCTGATCTGAAATGGATGGATCCCTTCTATAATATTTGGATGAGAAAAACGCCTATAGTAGATTAGGTGTTTTCCTGGGCAGGATGGCCAGTGATGATGCGGCCTCCTCCAGATCAAATATTTGGATGGCGGCCTTGTATTCCGTAACGAGAAGCTTATTTCCAAGAATAAAAACGTAACGATGGTCTGAGGATGATGAAAAAGAGTTGTAGCATATGAGTTTAAAAAAAAGGAAGGAAAAAAAGAAGTGTCCCCGGTCGGGTTCGAACCGACGTCTTTCGCTGCCTTAACTCTATTCGCTGGGAAAATCAAACGCTGAGAAAAACACCAAACGCTGACCACTAAGCTACGGGGACGAAATCCAAACCGGATTTTAGAATCTAAATAGGCCTGGGGGATGTGTGTGGTGGGTGGAAGAAGGTGTGAAAGATTGGTTGTGGTGGGTTATGTGGCTTGAGTAGCGTCTTGATGATATCAGATGCTCACAGTCGACACCAAGCAGCAAGACATCGTGAAGAGTTGCCATCTCGAGTCGAGAAATTTTCACGTGGAAAAAGTTGGTGTCACACAACAGTAGTAAGTTTGACATTTTAGGGGCTTAAGCCATGTAGTACACGGGGAGCCTAGCCATGCATAATAAGAACATCCGATTCACCTTTCTCAGTATGAGAGATTTCTTTTCTTTCGCTCATACACAATGGCTCAAGGATCCAACACAACATTCCCCTGGTTTGCCCAAACCCTCGAACAAAACCAAGGTTGGAAAGTAGATGCCACAACAGTTGTTCTCCTCACCCTTCTTGGAGACCGCCGCTCAGAAGAATTCAACAGAGCAGCAACCGCTTCACCTTTAATCCTCCTCCCTCGTTTAGCCCCAGCAATGCAACTCCTCAACGCCCCTCGACCAGATAAACTCCCCAATACAACCACCGACCTCAAGATGCTTGATATGGCATCAGGGGTAACGCTCAAAGAAGTAGGATACTTTGTCGATACCCTCCACGATTTCTCCTCTCACGAAATTTATTCCTTTCGTGTCCTGGAAGTCAAACATCGTCAACCTCAACCCTCCCCTATCCGTCCAAGCCTCCTAGTAAACTCTATTCTCATTTTTCTTTTCATTCTTACTCTTGTCTTGGTCTTGATTGTTTCTCTCAGGAAAGACGGCCCAGCACTCCTAGCAATAACACTTATGGGCTTAGCTTCATCAATAATAGGCTACGCAAACAGTTGGGAACTTCATCATCTCCCTTCTTTACCCTCTCATTCAAACCCAACTCAACTCATAACCAGAATCTTCCGCACTCCACAATTCGGAATTCTAATCATAAAATATTCTCCTTCGGTCGACCTCGAATTCTACGGAAATTTCTTACAAACTCAATATTATAGAGTGTCGATAGGTCCGTTGTATGGTTTATTGATGGCATTAGGACATATCACACTCATGGCGTCCGTCATAATGCTTTCTAACGCAAGTTGGCAAAGTCAAGTAATGATAGCAGCTGCCTATGTAGTGTTGAATGTGCTTTATTGGGGTGTTACGTTGTTGCCTAAGCGGTTATTATGGGATTTGAGGGGGAGGTTTGAGGTTAGGGATGTTACGCCTTGGGATCATTCACGGGGAGAGGTGGAGGATGGATGGGTTAGGATGGTTTGGTTGGCTATTAGGGAGGTTGGAGTGGAAAAATGGGCGGAGGGGTGGGGGTATGGAGTTGAGGAAAGGGTTTGGAGGGAGTGGGTTGGGGAGGCTGGGAAGGCGGTTAAAAGGGGGGAGAGGGGATGGAAAGGTGTTGAGAGGTTGAGGGAGTTGGAGAGGGAGATGAGGGGGGAGAAGACGGGGTGAGGGTAGTGAGCACTTGATGTTTGATATTGGGATGTTGTTATCAATGGCGGGTATACCTATGTTGTCGGCATCGTTTATAAGAATTGGTCAAGTTTGGGTTACTTTTATTTACTTCCCGCACATTATCAGAATTCAGGTCACTCAAGTTATCACCTATTTCATTTTATTAGTATCAACTTCCTGTTCCTTTCAAGTTTGTTTTCAACCAAAAACTACTTATCTTTAGCTCAGCTCCCTCCTGAGACATAGCACCTAAAATACATGACATCTCTGATTCTCATAATTCCACCGAAAAGCACTCACAATCCCAAACCAATGAACAACAGCAGCCAAAAAAAACCAATAAATGAAATATCTGCTGTGAAGCTCCGAGGATATCAAATTTACCCGGTTTCCATCCCTCAGGAAATCGACTCTTTCGAACGGAGAGATCAGGTCAGTGCACTTTTCACGAGGATTCAAGATAAAACATATAATATAAAATCCCACTCCAATAAGCACAATTACTCCCTCAAAATAATAATACTTCAACCCAGCCTATTTATCCAACTGGTCATACGGAAACAAAACCGCCGCGTGAACAATAGGAGTAAATGCCGAAACCCAGTCGCAACAAAACTCTGGGTTCGAAGAAGTCGATATTCAGGAGTTTGTAATCGAGGATTTGTGACGATGATTCCTGTAATAACTGAAAGAGTCCCAATCTAAAGATACTTTTCCATCAGTAATCTAACCCAGTTCTAAGTTTGTGTAAGAGGTGGAAGTGTACCATCCCCCAATAAAGGCTTTGTAAACTAGGCTTACAATAAAACCCCAAATATATCCCAGAAACAAACGATCCAAAAATCCAAATTATTATCCCAGCAAAATCTAATCGTATGAATAATTCGCGGTAGTAACGGGAATGACAGAGTAAAAGGTGGTATAAGGAGGATATAAAGAAACATATAGAGGATGTAGTGAGATAGATTTGAAAGGTTAGTTTATCGGTTTGCGTGGCGTGGGGAAAAGTTGAGGTAAAATATAAACGGAGGATGGGAAATAGTGAGAGAAAGATGATGATTGATGGTAGGAGGTGAGAATAAATGTTTATTGTTTCATTGTGGAGGTATGTGAGGCTTTGAAGGCAGAGTTTGAAGGAGTTGGTTATTGGGCGGTAGCCGGTTAGAATAAAGGGGGTCTGTATACCAGGGGGCAATTTGGGTGTTTGTTAGAAGGTTGTGTGGGTGGTGTTGTGAAATGGGATAAGCCTGGGGTCATTTGACGTCTTCTTGAGGTTGAGAAGGATATTGTCACACGGCATTCCATGACTGCATCGCTCACTGTGTGCCAGGACAGCAAACAGACAACAAGCAGGCCAAGAAGCCTCAGGAGCTTACCAATATAGTAGGGCTCCCGACTCCTGCACGTTCAGGTGCCCGAAGCACTGCATCTTGAAGGATGGTTGGCCAGGAAGGTCGGCGACACGGGATGGATCTGCATGAAGGAAGCAGTAGGACCTCTGAGTCAGAAGACCTGCATTCTTAGCAATCATGATCAAGCCCAAAGGAGGCCTCTGGTCGAGTGAAGAACCCAGGAGACAGTGGAAACCATGAAGGGCTTGTACAGGTATAAGTAGGCCTTGATCTTCCAGTTCAGATTGTAGGAAGGCAAGGACCTTTGAGGCTATAACAGATTATTACATTGATTTGAATACAAGCCCTATTCCAAGCCCTTACCTTCAAGCCCTTGTCACAGACATGATGTTCTGAGTTGATGAGCATCTCGAGGCTTGGAAGAGGAAGTGAAAGATAAGTTGGGATTTGGAACAAAATATGTTACAGCAGGTGGGGTTTTTCTTGAGTTGTTGGATTTTATAACTGACCATTCTAGGAAAGGCCAGTTCAGCCATAACCCCCAAGATTCTCCGAGGGATGGGATGAGATTTTGCTCGCAGTAATGGTTGTGTCTATTCACCGGGGTCAAGTTTTCGCACTGTCTTAGCTGCGGACTTTTTTCCCTGCTCGATCACAAGATCAGGATGAAATTACCTACATCTGACCATATATTTCGTCAACTTAAAGAGGATTAGAGGTTGGGAACACAAAGACATCAAAATGATCGGTTCTAGCTGAATCAAATGAACCCGTAACGATTATCCTGCTATTCCCTGTTTGTAGACTTCAAAAGCATTTGAGAGTGAAGAAGCATTGTTCCATGCTGTTCCGGTTCATTTCGAGCGACTTGCGATTTCTCCGAGTAAGATGAGCAGCTCGGTTCGAATGAGCAATTTCCAATGACTTAAAGACCTTAGTATTCGTTCATTTTGAGGCACGTGTTCAGAGGATGTCAGGGACAACAGATTGACTAAGGCTCAGGGGAGAGGGTGGTGGCTAGGTATAGGATCAGCTACTAAGGAACGGGGTTCGGAGCTTGAGCTATATCGGGGACTACAGAATCCAGTGAACCCAGGCCGTCCAAGACATCCAAGTTGAGCGTTTGATAGGTATAATTAATTGTCTGATTACATTGGTTAATGGCTAAGAGCAGTAAAAAGACTTTTAACCTCGCGATAGTGTAAGAAAATTCCTTCAAATATCCCAATAGAAAGAGCAATCTTAATCACCTCAAATTCGTACATGACAAAGAAAAGAAGATTTGGACATCCACAAATAACAACCATTGCACCGCTCCCTCTTTATGTAAACATAACCCATTAAAGCTTCCCAGTGGGAGACATCATGCCGTTCCCCATGGCCATGTACCGCATCAACCAACTGACCTCGCGACCCTTGTGGCCATCACAGCTCTTGCAACCCTTGCGAGCCATCTCCAAGCCGGTCATGCCAGCGGATATGCCATTCCCCTGAGCGCCCAAGCCAGTCCAGCTGAGGCGCTTACCACCCTTGGTCATGGGGTGAGAAGCAGCGTGGTAGCTAGACATGGCGGCAATTTCACGCTTCTCAGCCAACTCTCGGTCAATGATCATGGTGTTGTCCATTATGCTGCGGCAGGAGGAGGCAGAGGGAGCGCTGCTGCCCATGCACATCATCATCTCAGCGGGGAACAGAGCCATCATGTAATCCTCCATCATGAGTCCGGAGCAGGGCATCATGGGTCTCATCATCTTGGGATCGGCCATGGTCTTGTCGGTAGCCATCATCTTGCCGTTCTTAATCATGGCCATGTCATTCATGACGAAGACACCACCGCAGTAGCGACCGCTCATGTTCTCGCGAACACCCTGGAGAACACCCATCTGAGCAAAAGGATCATTCATCATGGCGAAGTGCTCGACGTGGACACCCTTGCGCGAGTGATCCATCATGATGGAGTCGGAACCGTGCTCGGAGTGGAGAGGGGAGGATTCCATCATGGACTCACCGGCTGGAAGCATGAACTCGGAAGCGGCAGAGCCAAAGGTGTAGATCTCGAGCTTGCGCATCTTCTCGGCTGGCAGATCGCAGCAGAGTTGAGAGATAGCTTGGGAGACGAGGACGCAGCTGTTGTTGTGGCACATGACGACGCAGCGTTGCATCTTGTCGTCGAGGAGGGCGGTGCGCATCTGGGCGTAGAGGTTGCGGCGGACTTGAGAGGGCATAACCATGCAGCGTTGGAGCATCATGCACATCATGTCGAAAGGCATTCCCCAGGTAGGCATGCAGACGCACATCATGGGGCGGCCAAACATGCGGCAGAGCATGGGAAGAGTCTCCTTGTGGCAGTGGCGGGAGCTATTGTTACAGTCAGTTTGGGCATCTTTTGCTGACGATTGGGAGTCTCATACCTCATTCCCATACCGCCCATAAACATCCACTTTTCGTTATCCATACCCTGTCCCATCATCATGTTCTCGGATCTGAGACTGCACATGTGCATTTGCTCCTTTCCATTGAGTATCCAGCACATGGCCATTACCAACGTGGCACAGCAGCCCATCCACATGGCAAACATGGCGCCGGGAAGCATCATCCACATAGGGACAGCCATGATCATCATGCCTATCTCCATGCAGGTGAGCATGGTGTGCGTCATCATGTGGCCCATGTCTGCCCAGCTCATGTGCTTGCGCTGTGTGAGCATGGCCCGGCACATGTCGGGCATCATCTTCATCATGGACATCATCTCCTGGCCCATCATGGACCACATTGAGTGTTGAGAGCGTGGAACGGTGCCGCATGCTCCATCGGAGAGGGGAGGGATGTAGGTCATGGGAGCAGAGTTCATGGCCATCATGGCTGCCGACTTCTTGTTGGCCATGTTGTGGTTCTTGGTGTTGTTGTTGTTGCTCATCATGCCTAATGTAGGGGAAGTCATCATGGTAGGAGAAACAGAATCCATCATTGCTGGTGGTTACAATGGAGAGGTAATCGTACCGTATGAAACGTGGATGGCGATTTGTTATGTCGGGGCATTGGTCTGCCGGGAAGGGTATCGAGTCCGGTTTGGCTACCTGACGTCGAGAAAACAAAAGAGTGTCAAAAGTTGGAGTCTGAGGGTGCAAGACAATCGAATGGCGCAATTCGAGGTCTCTGAGGTGGTCCATTATATCTTGAAGAAAAGTCGCATTCCCTTTTTTTGTTGTTGTTTGTCTCATTCCAGGGATGGTCCAGACAGAGGGAGAAAACGCGGTGTGGTTCCATTTTTCCCTTGCTTAACATTCCATCAAAGCAGCAGAAGATATGTGAGCAATTTCGCCCCCACTGACATTGAGTTCCTTATCTGTATTGGATTGCTCATTTTGAAGAGGCTGGCAGTGGTTGGGGGTTCGTTGTCCTGGGGAAAAGACCCGACAGCTTGGATGGAAGTCGCAAGGGATAGCTTTATTGGAGCAAACACTGGCAAATAATGGCATTTCACCTTTGCATGACTAAAAGAGTTTAGACTTGAACTTTGTTTCCGAGTCATCCGTCACGGTCCGGTCGCGTTGGTCTTCCAGGTCGAAGTAGCAAAGGGGAAGGGAAATTTCAGCAACTTCGTTTTCTGATTCTCTCCCTCTCAATTCTTTCCCTCTCTCAAACTCTAACTTCTTGTTCACTTTTAACTGTCGCTTAAATCAGGTCCTCTTCGAGCCCCTTCCGTCAGACCACAGCAGACATCATTTTCCACCCTCTCTCCTCTGCACACCATCCTCATTGCCAAGTAGTTTTTCAGCCCTCTCCAATGCCCCCTCACCAAACACACACACACACACACACACACACCGTCTTTCACCTGCATAGGATCAGGAAATCTCCGGTTTCACAGCATATATGACGGAGAATTTGCTTGCGCCATCTCCGAACAGCCATATGATGATGCAGAGTGCTACACCCTCTTCGTCCTCGGAGACTCGGTCACCTCGGGGCTCAAAGGTACTCGACAGTTAACCATCCACTGGCGACGATCATTTCCTTGTCGGGTCATCAAGATTGATTGACACCTCCTGACAGGCCAGTCTCCCCGCAAATTTCAATCTACGAGCCGCTGGATAAATGAACCTCAATGAACCATCGTTTCCAGCCCGTCCCACTAGGTGCAGAGCTGGGTCTGATTCAAATTGCTTCCTGCATCTGTCATTGGCCAATCTCTAAATAGTACTCTACCCCTGTTCCGACTACACGTCGTCGTTCCCTCACGGTTTGGCCCTATCCGTCAGCCACCCGTTTATAGAAACCGGGTTTATGACGATCGGATTGTCTGTGATGTTCAGGGGAGACTCGATGATCAATCAGATATCGAATCTCGCGAATGTATATTTGTATCACATCAGTACCTGGGGTGCATGTCAAGTTCGGAAACGGTTTAATGGCAGTGTCAAGAGAAGGAACCTTTGAGTTTGCCCAAGACATCATGGTCAAGATCCTCCACATTTATGTTTTGACATCATTGCGTTGCATCTCAAAATCCCGCCAGGTCCTGTAGAGGAGCGAAAGAGACGATGGAGGGCCAAAGGAATCTCTTGGCGGCTTGATCGTGACATCCAACCGTTAGATGCAGGTCAGCGGGCCAATAAGGTTTGTTGACGGCAGCCCTTCCCGTCGTTCATCATCTAATCCCACCTTCAGGCCCTGAGAAACTGCCATATGTGAATCGTAGCCTTTGACCGTTGGCGGAAGTGCTTGGTCTATGTGGCTGCAGGACGGCTCAGCCCAATATCACCGACTGCATCAAACCTGTTTTGTATTACCATCACGGCTGAGCGGCCAATTCTAATTGATTCTTCTCTCGACTTGAACAGTCCTTCATTTACAGTTTTCACCAGGAGAGAAAAGATCGGCATGTTTTCTTTTTTAAAGTCATACCACTTTCAAGCCTTTAAAGATTTTTCATTGACATTCAGATTAAAAAGACGCTCGTTGACATCATCGCTGAGACAGAAGCTGAAGGATGGTTTGGAACAAGGACCTTGCCACCGCGAAGGAAATCAATCAACCTGTTTGGATAGATGAGATAAGACAACCATCGTGTAACTTGACGACGTCAAGAGTAGGTTCTCAGATGAGAGCAGACTTGGAGATCGAGATCAAGAGGAAAAACACTGTTGCAAAAAAGGCATAAATAAACCGTTCTTCTTCCCTCTCGAGTCCATCATCTCAGTAGCAGCAATCATCAGCAAAGCTCAGCACAACAATCTTCAACAATCTTCAACACTCTACCAAGCACTCTTCAACAACTCAGCTCCTCAGTAGCCAGAATGAAGTCCATTTTCTTCGCCCTTCTCGCTCTGGCCACCGCAGCCTTTAGCACTCCTATCCTCACTGAGGAAAACAAGCTCGCCTCTCGTCAGTACGAGTCTCAGGCTGATGCTCTTGACACCCTCCTTTCCGTGATCCAGACTCACACCGCCAATATCAGTACGTGTTTCCTCCGTTTTGTCTGCTATACACACTTTCTTACCTACTCTCTACCTAGACGCAACCACCGCCGCTGCCCCGGAGAACCCCGATCTCTTCCAACAAAACGCTGCCGCCGCTGCCCTTGCTCCCGACCTGAATGCCATCACTGCCGCTCTCACCTCTGCCACCTCTCAATTCGCCAAGCGCACCCTCATTGAGGCTCGCACTGGCGGTGGTGGTGGCCACACGAGCTGCCCTTCTGATTGCTTGTTGATCAAGGTCAAGTTGATTGTTTGGGAGCTGGCTTGCACCATCAAGTTTATTATTATTAAGCTTGGGCTTGGTAAGTCAACATCTATTACCTATACACTCATATATCAATGGCGGCTAATGTTATATAGCTTGCGTCCTTCACCTCCTCACTCCCCTTCTTCTTGCTCTTGTTGGACTCGTCAAGGCTCTTGATAAAGTCGTTCTTGGCTTGTTGATTGTTGTCAAGGGATTGCTTACTACTGTGCTTGGTGCTCTTGCTGGTGGATTGTTGGCTCTTATTATTTGGTAGAGTGTATCAGGAGGCGGATATGGTGTTTTGAGGGCAAAATGGCGAGTAGTAGTAATATGGATGGATCTGGTGGGAAGAAAGCTTGGAAAGAAGGGTACTGATGCGCATCAAGTCTGTCGCTTTCGAATATGTTCTGCAGAATTGTTTTTGTTTGATGTTTGTTTTAGCTAGCTTTGTTGATATGACTCTCGTTTATTTTTAACTTTTTACTTTATTATACCAAGCATGTGTCAGTTCCAAACATAGAACTGGGTTGAAAATGATATCATTATTATCAAATAAAAGGAGATCGTATAGAAAGACAAGTTCTTCCTCTTCCCTTTCTGTGAAAACTCCTTGTGTGACTCATGGTTAGGGTCCATGTCAGGGGCCAAAGTAAACAAACCCTCATCCTAACATCTCTTAATGATCATCAGTTGACTCCTTTGCGTTTGTTTCTCTGACACAGCCTTGGATACCTCTTTTTTCGTATTTGGATTCTGAGTGAGCCCAACTGTGTTTATTATGACGATTTTGCAGTCTTTTAGAATTTTCATCCCATCTTTTACCTAGTACAACACGGCTGTACATGCGCATTTTGTCTCAGAGAACAGAGAAAAGGTAATTAGATTGTAACGAATGCATCGTTTTCCTCTTTTTCTGATTCTGCCTTGGTTGTGAATTTGTGAAACTTGGGGTTGGATATAACAAGGTGTGTGTTGCTGCGACTTTTGAGTATCTCTCTATTCTCTTTTCTTCAGAACAGTTATCATCTTACACGAACGCACTTGACACAACATCGTTTGGGTCTGTCTTTGCCTCTGTTGGTAAAATACTTTTCACTTCGAAATTCTCTGCTAAATCTCTTCATAACCGCCATTTACCATGTCACCGACAAATTCATCCCCCGGTTCAGACCTTGAAAGAGGAAACCACACCAGCCATCAAACACATCAGAACAAGCCTCCTCTCAGCTCCGGTCCGGTTAACAATGCCCAGTCCATATCCAAGAAGCCACATCATCCAAGCTCCTCCAAGCAGCGACAGAAGGAACTACTCACCGTGTCGTTGTATAAATCCTATACAGAGACATATGCCAGACAGCCGGAGCAAATTCTCTTACCTCTTCCCAGCCAATGAAACGGGAAGATGGACAGCAGAAGTTCAACTAGGTTCGGTTAACCGTCTTCTGGAGATAGATAGGGTCTCAATAAGGGATATTTCTTGTCTTGAAGCAAACGAGCAATGAAACTTAATGAAAGTGTTATTTTATTTCATTTTTTGTGGGGTTTACAGACATTTTCTGATTGGATTTTGGTTTTCTGCGGCGTTGGAGAGTATAAGGACACCTATGCACTCAAAGAAGGAGAGAGCTATCTGGATTTAGATGCATAATAGTAGGAGTGATTGAAGATTTTGGGAAGAGTATCAAATTATATGGTTGGTGTAGAGTTGTGGACTGTGTGGCTTCGAGATTAAGAAAATCATCACGGTATTGCAATGACCCTCAATAGAGAATAAAGATTTTGTCTTAGAAGCTTGATTTTACCTTTGAAATGTGACTCAGGTCTAAGTCTTGCATAGCAAACATCTATTCAGAGATGACAATATAATAGGTATGATGGAGGCACCGCCTCCAGCGGCGTAAGATCAATAATAATATAATAGATATGTCGAATGAGCTAGCAAAGAATACTCACACCAGGGTAAGCAATGAAAACTGAGATCCGTGTTGCTCCAGGCGTGACTGCTGTATTTGAAAGGTTCCTTATCTATAAGAACGCCCAAGAGGAAATGGTTTTGACAGTGGAAGGTACACCTCAGGATTTCATCCTTCCACCAAATCCCAGCACCATCTTTGCTCTCTTTAAAACGAACAGTTCTTACAACTCCCCAAAAACCAGACCTTTCTTCATCTCTCTCGACAAGAATTTTGGGGGTTTCCTTTTCTTTCCATCTAAGACAGCACAAAACAATCCCATCTTTATCCAGCCCACCATGTCAGACAAGGAAACCCAAGACACCACCAAAGAAGTCGTCAAGCAAGAATCCGAACACCAAACATCCAAGCAAGTCTCAGCCGTCGAACAAGCGAATGACAAGAATAGCGATTACCAAACGATGGACAGCATGAAGGAAGCCATAAAGCAGGATGCCGAGTTGGATACATTCGAAGAGGTTGAAGATTCTGATGTAGGAACAATGCTTACGAAAATTTATGTGGGAGAAAGCCTTAAGGCATGGCTCAAGCTAGAGGAGAATGAGCAAGCTGAAGGGAGCAAGAACTCGGATAAACAAGAGGATGAGAAAGTGAAGGCTGGGGAACAGAAGCAGGAGTCGAATAAACAAGAGGATGGAAAATTGAAGGCTGGTGAAGAGAAGCAGGGCAGCGATAAGAAGGAGGAGGAAACCCCTAGTTTTGAGCTGGCTGGATAAACCCTTTAGCCGCTGAGGGATGTCCTGATGTTGGACAGGATGAAGGAATATTGACAAGTGGCATGGTGTATGGAAAAGGAAATAGACGACAGAATCAGCGAGAAGAATTTAATTTTTTGCAATATGACCGTGTAAAATGCCCGTGAACCAAGCATACATCAACCAAGCTCATTGCTGTAGAGATGCAACTCTCTGCTATCAGTCCTTCCACATTATAAAAAGAAAACTAAATAAAAAAGACCACTGACACAGCAGCAGCCATAATTAAAAAATCGACATCAAGTCATCCACAGAAAAGAACTCAAAATCCTTCCACCACGGGTATCATAACTCCTTTTCCTTCCCTCAAAACTGAGGCGAGTAAACCAAACTAGCAACAGCCGCCAAGTTCAACTCGGCCGTAACCTGCGGCAAATAAGCCTTTAACCAACAATTCCCATGCACCCTCGGTAAAATCGTCGTCAAGTTCGCATTAAAATGTACTCCCAAACAAGTATTGTTCCTCGCAATTTTATTGTAAATCGCACAAGCTCTTATGCAGTCTTCGAATCTATATGTGGTCATTCCTGTAAGATCTACTCCTGGTCCGAGATAGTCGACCATGCATTGGACGTCAAACCCCCAGGACTTGGTTCCTAGGGTGACTACTTGTCTGTTGTTGGCTACTTGGGCGCAGTCAAAGTCTAGGAGGCCGGTTGTGGGTACTGTTATGGAGGCTGCGGTGAGTGTGCCGGATGCTGGTGTTGGGAGGGGGAGGCGAGTGGGAGGAGTGTTGGTTGTGGGTTGGAGGGTTGGTTCGCAGATTCCTTCACTAGGACAAGTTTTGTTAGATCAACAAGGAGGGTTGTGTTGGGAGTTGGGAAAATTACCTCCTTGCTTTTGCTACAGCCATTGTTCCTCCCACTCCTCCTCCGATAATCGCGATCAAAACAACAATAGCTAATGATAATCCTAGAAAAAATGTCGCGCGACGAAAACCCAATATTCTGACTTCCTTGTTTTCTTTATCGTCAAACTCTGAATCCTTTTCTGATGTGTAAAAATCATATAGACGGCCATGACGTCGGTTGAAACTAAAAACGCGAGGACTGAATGCTCCAGGACTAAATGGAGGAGGTGTTTGAATGAGTCCTCGACGCCAGATGTTAGAGAGTGATTTTGATCTGGTTGGAGGAACTGCTTCTGGGGCATCCATTGTAATTTTTGTGTGACTGTGTGTTAAAACGAAAGACAAAGTTGGGTTACCGAATCGATAAAAGCTGAATTGCTATCATGGTCAAGAATGAATGAGTGAAAAAGGTAGGTGAAGAAAGAAGGAAAAACCAAAATGCAACATTGTCGGGGAATCAAAGCATTAAAACTTCAAAACCAACAAAAAAAAAAGAATGCCTAGAACCTGGGATTAAAAAAATCCCCTTAAACCTGGAGTTCGACATGAAGCATGTAACATATTTGGGGACAGTTCCCGTTCAGTTTCTGTCAAAATCCTTCCAAGAGCTTAATCCAAGCATTCTGATAGGCTGACAGTGTAATCCGTAACCATGTCTGAAGGCGGCATTTACGGCACAGTGCACAAAAAGGTGATGCATAAATGTCCGCAGATCTTGGTGTTTGATCTGACACGTCCCATCCACCGGGTTTGTGAATTCGGACGGGAACTTTAAAATGGGAACGGGGATTCATGTTGGAAAGAAAAAAAGAGTGTTTTGGTACCAATGGTGTTTTGTCATTGATCACTTTGCTGACTTGTGCCCGACGGGATTAACAGATAAGACCGGATGGGAGAGAGTGTTGGTGTTCGGAAGGAATGTTTCCATGTTGACAGGCGTGTTTTACGTCGGAATTTTTGCTCGTCGACTGTGTAATGCAGCTGTTTTTGTTCGTGATTCCCGGCATCGGAAACATCAAGTGATGAGATGACTTCAATTCTATTTCTGCGTAAGACAATAGCCCGAGAACAAATATTTTGCATGAGAAATCTAGGTACTGTATATGCAACAAAGGTGGTTTAAGTCAGACAGACACCTTGGGGCCTTTCGGCTACAGGTCATCTGGTTCTGTTCATCTGAAATCAGCACACCTCTAACATCACTGTTGGCCGTCAACTGAAGCTCCACCACTAGCGATCCTGTCAAAGGCTGGTGGTATATGTCTTCTCTGGCTCTCAAATAGACGATTGTTTTGAGAGTCATCGTTTGACCACTGCTCGATACTGGAAAGGACATCATATGAACAAGTCACCCCATAGAAATCCGATACAGGTAGTTTGGACCCGGAAATGAGTGATCGAATAGCATCCAGAACTCTCCATCGTTGGGATAATCCGAATGACCAAAGTAGTACTCGGCATCAGAGTTGTCAATAAGATATTCCCATATCAGATACTTCGATCCCATTCCAGGTGATAGCCATGTCAGACCTCCGGGTTGTGAAAATAACTGCGTGTCCAACGGCGCCAGTCGGCAACAGTAAACGTTAGTTGTACTGTTCCAGATCGTCGATGTTGATTATCAACAGCCAAGAGCGATTATCGTCAAGTGACAACCACATGTGAAAAATAATCCGGATAGTGTTTCGGTATTCCCCCCCCGCCGCTCCGTCTCGTTTTGACAAAGCCAATGATATGATTCTCCCCATATTGCTTGTTCCCAGCCCGTTCAAGTCATAATGTCGCGAAATAGTTTTCAGACAGGTCTCGATACTGTCTGCTGCGGTCTCTTTGGTGCTTCCGTCGATCCAAAATATTGAAAATCGACTCCTGTATCGATAGGCGTATTCAAGCGTTATCTCTGTTTTTCCTATGCCCCCGATGCCGAAGAGAACCGCAGCTGCAGGGCCATTTGGGCTCTCAGGGTGAAGGAAGCAGTCTAGAGTAGCCAAAGTCTCCTGTCTGCCTGAGAAGTGAATATTCCGGTCACGATTCAAGAATAACCCAACTTGAAACTCTGCTGGTGCCGTATGATGTTTCTTGTTTTGCGCGGAGCCGCCAATATCCACCGCAGCTATGTATACCATTTCTGATCAGCAGCCCACAATCACAACAACGGGGGCATCATACCTTTGTCAGAGCTCCAGGAGTCCCACCTGCTGCTTACTTGCTCGCTTGCTCGCGATGCCCAGAAAAGCAACCTGTCGGATATTTTGCGGAAATTTGGGTCATTCTTTTCTCTATACTTGGCCATCTTGACATGATCTGCAGCGAGTGCAACACTCTCCGAATTTACGGCACCCTAGACGACAGCGGAGGACTTGGGGACAAGTAACTGAATGGATACATATTAGCTTAGTAGTCTCAATAACCGACAGTAAAATAATACTCACCAGCTTTCTCCCCATGGGGATAGATGTTTCCATTTTTTCGTAAAAGAAAACCGTATGGATATTTGCACTAATACTGTTATACCGAGCCTGAAGCTCATCCAGCCATTCCGACTTTGGCTTTATGAGATTGAGAAGCTTGGGGTTGGTGTAGGAGAAGAATGAGAAAACTCGAGTGACCACCTCCAGAAGGTCTACGCCCTCTCCTCCTTGGTGGGGTGTTCCGAGATAAAATACGGCCGAGGTGGAAGTTAGGATGGATCTAAGATGCTCGAGATATCCTGGGACAGCCATGAATGAATATACGAGTGCCTGCAACTGTCATCAAATCATTCGGAGTATTTGGAGAAATAGTGAAAACACTCACACTCTTAATGACGAGCTCACCTAGGCTATGCCCGATAAAGATTATTGGGGTCTTCTCATCAGTCTGGAAAGTCAAGTAAGCCTACCGATCGTTCCAAACTAGAAAGAAACAGGCAAACCCTCACCTCTGTAGCTTGGCGTCTAAAAACCAAATCTGCTACCAAGTCCTTCCCAATCTCGCTGATATCAAATGTCAGAGGTTTATCGGTGCCTCTGCTTCTAGAGTCATGGCCAAAACTGAATATCCTAGCAGTTGGGAGGTCGTCTGGGAGCAAATCTTGTAACCAGAAAACTCCATTTTCGGCCGTCCATGAATGTCTCCAATGACCATCTAACCCATGTACGGCAACAATGCTAAGAGGTGTGTTAGCAGTTTGGCGCAGTTAAGCCGAAAGAATAAGAAGAAGAAAAAAAAGAAGAAAGAAAGAAAAAAAAAAGAAAAGAAAAGATGAAGACACTGACTCTACTGTGTGGTTTTTGCAGTCTCTGAGAAGATGCAGGCCTGTTCGTTCATATTCCTCAACAGTAGGCAAGCTAGGCTGCGCAGCCACGAGAGTGTCAATGACGAGAGAAATAATGCCAACAAATGGAATGGAAAGAGACGTCATGATGTACTTAATGGGTTGGACTGGGTATGTTGTGAATTGATGAGACAGACAAGAAAAGCCAGAAAACAAACTGAATAGATAACTCCTAATTCGATAGACACTTTTGAAGTAAATGCCTCGTTGGTCAGATCGTGCCACCAGCTGAACAACCATTACCAACTTTCTCTGTCGCCTTTTGCTCGTCGACCACTTAAACCCCTCATTTGCAGCCTCAGTCGATGCAAGTGCAAGCCATCATGATATGGCCTAGAACAGGAAATATGATGGGAGCCTAAACTTGAACTTATTAGGACAGGCCATCCACCTGGCGCTTTCTTTCCTCCTTTCGTCCACGCTGCACTCAAACTCAGTCCAAAGTTTCAACGCAACATTACAATACACATTTTCCTTTTACGGAGTACCATACCGCTTCTATCAATTCCAACAGACCCCATCATAGAAACGCAGCCAAACATTTTCCAACAATGGCACCCTCAACCTCCTCTCCAGCAAAAGGCTCTCCCACTGTAATCACCACAGCCGCCACAATACCAGACACAAAAGTCACACAATCAATGGAAGATTTCAAAACCTTCATTTCCTTCGTCCTCACCATTTCCATCTTCGGCGCATCCACATTCGCAGTCATAGCCGGCGAAATGGCCGACCCAGCAGAGCTTTGGGCTCCAGACAAACCTCCCCTTAAACTCAAGACCGTCCGAAAGCTTTTAGCTCTTGCATGGCTTTGTTTCGTTCACGCTTTGGCAGTCGCAGCTTATTCTTCTAGCCTCCTGGCCTGGTGGCGTCATCGCGATGATGGAGTTTGGCAAAGATGGGATAAAATCGGGATTTTTGCTTCTGTCTTGATTCATGCGTTACTTGTTGCTGCTTTTATGTTTCTTTCTCTGTGTATGGTTGCTTATGTCGGGGCTGTTGGTTGGGTTGCAGTGGGACCTATTCTCGTTTCTTGCTGCTGTTATGGCTTTGTTTTTGTTTTTGTTGCAATGTTTGTGAGTATATATGGTAGGTAGGTAGGGATAATGCGATGATCATGAGTATAAGGCTATCAGAGCTTGCGCTTACTGTGAAGTCTCCTGACCCAAGCGTAATAATAACCCAAAGCAAAGCTTCTATCTTGGCAATTATTCTCTCCTACCTTCTTTGGTTATTAAGCGGGCGCTGATGGGCGGGCGTTATTGAGCGGCCAACACCAACGACCTGGGCTATAAATAAGAACGGATCCTCATTTTTCAATCAAGGAAAAGACCCCAGCTCATCAAGGGTGTTGCGCCACTCTGCCATGAAGCTTGGCTGCGTACAAGCATGTATGTGGTTGTTTGTTGCTGTCCATCATCTTGCCGTTTTATTAACGTGCCTCGTGCCGTGAATTCCGGACCCAACATCCAACAGCATAGATTACCTATGAACATGTAAAACTCCAAGAAAGGAAGCAGGTCTTGTCCTTTACGGCTCTGCCAATCATGGACTCTAAATCTCAGAGTATTTGCAGATTTTGTCTCAGTTTCAGCCAGCCACCACACAGCTCCCGTCGTTACTGCAGCCACATTACCAACAGATTGAATAGAGCGTTGATCATTTCCTAATTAGTCGAGAAAGCTATCTAATTTTTTGATATATATATATTTATCTCTGTCTCTTCAAGTTTCTTTTTGCTTGAAATCATCTCCAACATTCTTTATGAGCCTGACTGACTATTAAAACTTTGTTCAAACTTGTAACTATGGCATCCCAAAACACGTCCAGCTCCCCCCAAGCCTCTCAACCCGATGCCCAAGCCTCTCAACCCGATGCCCAAGCCTCTCAACCTGATGCCCAAGTCTCTACACCCGATGACCCTCCCGCCAATCCACCAATCAACGACTTCAGAACCTTCATATCCTTCGTCTTGACAATTTCAATCTTTGGAGCCTCCACATTCGCAATCATCGCAGGGGAAATGACCGACCCAGCAGATATTTGGGAGGAGCCATCGTTCACTCTCAAAACCGTCCGTTCGTTTCTCGCGCTATCATGGCTTGGTTTTATTCTTGCCTTGTCAGTAGCTGGGCTTTCAACCATCGTTTGGACGTTGTGGCAGCAAAAGAAACATGATAAAAAATGGGATAAACGATGGAAAATGGTTGAAAATGGGGCTTTGGCATTGATACTGGTGTTGCTCATTGGTTCTTTTCTCTTGCTTTCCCTTACTCTCGTTGCGTATGTTGGGACTGTGGGGTGGGTCGTGGTTGGTTTTGATGTTGTTGTGTCCATCATAGCGCTGGTTGTGACCATGTTACAATGCTGGTGAGTTGAAGTTTCCGCGAGACATGACGAGGTAGATGGCTGACAGAGAGGACAAAAGGTCATCGTTGAAACAAAAAGCACAAGACAGTCAGCCTGAGGCCACACAACACGGTAGTTAGCGGTACAAAAGACAAGTATCGTCAAACTGGATCCAGTATCCAGGGCGTTCCTGGCTATCGACCTACGAACATCAGGTATCAACGACCGAAAGACAGAAAACATACATTGGCAGAGAAATAGTTCATTTAACAATGAATAAAGCAAAAGTCTACCACTACTTGAGATCCCTGAAAGCACTTCTCCCCATCTCCAGAACTCCCTTAACTCTTAAATCCCGACTACTCGCTCCAACCCAAATATTATACTTTCCCCTCCTCATTCGCCACTGCTGGGCAACAACATCCCAAACGCTCAAGTCTCTCCTCGTCAGCTCAAATAAAACCTCTCTCTCTTCTCCAGGAATCAGCGGTCCAACCTTGTTGAACCCACGAAGTTGTCGAATCGGTGTGTCCTCTTCCTTTTCTGCTCCAGGAACACCGACATACAACTGAGCAATTTCAGCGCCATCAACTTCCCCAGTATTGCTGACAGTACATTTGACCACAGCAACCACATCCCAAAGCTCAGGATGACCACCCTGGATGATCGCCACCTTATCATTCGGGAACTCATCCCGATTGACACCGTCAGAAACAATCTTCGCCTCCAATCCATCATACCCAAAAGTGGTGTAGCTCAAACCAAACCCAAACTCAAATCTCGGCTCAATTCCCTTCTTGTCAAAAGCCCGATAGTCAATAAGTAGTCCCTCAGCAGAAAAGTCGTCTTCGGGAAAATACTCCTTCCTCTCCTCTTCTCCCAACCCAGCAGGATCAACCACCTTTCCATAATCCTCCTCCCTCTTCGCAATAGTATAGGGCAATCGTCCCGATGGATTAACATCCCCATAAAGCACATCAACAAGACTGTTTCCCGACTCCTGTCCCGGCAACCCGGCCATAATAACCGCCGTAACATTTGGATGCTTAATAAAAGCATCAACCAACGTCACTCCCGCCGAGTGTATAACCACAACCGTATTCCTACACCAAGCCGCCACATTCAACACCAATCTATCACTAAACGCATCCGTTAAATTCGCCCTGTCAAAAGTCTCCGAGGCATAAGCGTTAATAAAAACCAAGCAAGCCTCAGCATTGAGATACTTTGTTGGGTTTTCCGACCAAAAATCCCACCTCAATATCCCCTTTTCTTTGGAAACCCTCTGCTGAATAGCTTGAAAAGGCGAAACAACATACGGCGGCGTATTGCTTCCAGACCCTCCAGCAGTAATCATAGTTCCATTCAAAACCTCCCACTTCCAATTAACCTCGTATCCACCTCCATATCGATCCCTATTATCCCACGGCGTCGCTTTTATCTCTGCATCATACCCAAACACACAGAGAAACTTTGGTTTCTTAAACGGTAAAATCCCTCCTTCATTCTTCACCACCACAGTCCCCTTTGCTCCAATCTCCCTAATCAACTCTGCATGATCCCCTCTTACATCAACTGGTTCCCTAATATCCAAATTCGTTCCGAGTTGCGGTTCAGGAAACCCATTTTCCTGTCCCATTAAAAACCAACTCTTTAAAACTCTCGTAACCATATCATTAATTCTCTCTTCATTCAGTGTACCATTCTTAACCGCTTCCTCCATTTTTCCCTCTGTCCAATATCCCTCCCCGGGCATAACCAAATCCAACCCAGCCTCAGCGCTCGCAACCCCACTCATCTGTCCATCCCAATCACTAACCACAAACCCTTCAAACCCCAAATCCGTCTTCAAAACCCCATTCAACAACTTACTATTCTGACAAGCATAACTATGGTTTACCCTCTGATAACTACACATAACCCCTCCTGCTCCTCCTCCTTGTCTCAAAGCATCCATAAACGGCCATGCATATAACTCTCTCAGCGTCCTATCATCCATCCCCGCTGATATCGCATTTCCTTTTCCATCAACAGCATCCTGTCCAAACCTCCTCCGAAACTCTTGTTCATTCCCAATCCAATGTTTTACCGTCGCAATAACCCCTTGACTCTGAATCCCTTTTGTAACTCTTCCCATTCCAATACCAGATAGATACGGATCAGGACTTAGACCCTCCCAATTCCTACCTCCTTTAACTATTCGGCCTAAAGGACCAGCAACAGGTCCAAGAGCAACATTTATTCCCTTACCGCGGTATTCAGCGCCTAAAGCGAGGCCGTAGGCATACATGAGATCTGAATCAAAAGTTGAAGCGAGGTGTATACCAGCAGGAAAAGAAGAAACAAATTCTTGACCGCGGATACCTGAGGGACCGTCGCCGAAACAGATTGAGGGAAGTGAAAGTCGGGGAATTGGAGGGGTTTGGCCTACGCAAGGGCCGGGATGACCGTGGATGAAGGAGAGTTTTTCTGGGAGGGTTAAGAGGGAAGTTAAGTTGTGGGCGCGGAGAAAGGCTTGGTGGTGTTCAGGGGAGGTGGTCCCGTTTGTTGCTGGGGAGGGATAGACGGGGGGACTGAGGCCGTAGTAGGGGAGTTCGGAGGGTGGAGAGGAGGAGTCATTGGGAATGATACAAGTAGTGGTGGTTAGGAATGAGAGGAGGGTTTGTTTCAGTGAGAGGACTTTTTGAGGGTTGGAGTTGGTTGGTGATGAATTGCTGCAGTCGGATCTGCGGGGCAGGAGACGCTGTAAGTGCTCCATTGCCGGTGATGTTGTCGATGCAAACGGGTCAAAATATCATCAATGACAAAAAAGAAAAAATGTGTTAATGATTGAAGATTGAAACGGGCCTGGTTTATTTTGTATTTGTTATCTGATAATTACATCCTCACCGCTCAATCCGGTTGAGAAATGTTTGTTGGGGGTACCTTTGCGCCTGCTGACATTGGACAAAAATTGGCGTGGGACTTTTGTTTGCTTCTTTTTCTGCAGCCGACCTTCTTGGAAATAGCCTCCCGTTTTCCCCGGGACGCCACCATCTCATCTCAGCTTTTCTTTGTTGAAGAGAGAGCAGAAAAAAGGTTGGAAGCATCATCCCGGTCGATCGGGCACGAACAGGTGGATTTTTTTAACAGTGGACACCCTTCCATTTTTTGACATGCTTAAGAACTCCATTAAACTTCTGGAACCTTTTTCGAAAAAAAGTTGGGATGATGCTTCTTTCCTGACTCATGAAACAATCTCTTTTCTTCTCTGGTATCGTATTACAACATTGCACAACAATGCACTTGGCCGCAGCCTTTTCTCAAAAAAGAAGGCATCGAAGGAAAACTGGAAATGAAGCAGTGGCTGTTAAACCCGCCAATCAAATTGAGAGAAGTGGGTTTGGTAAGTTACCGTTATTAATTACGGATTATCGTGTCACACTCCCAAATGTAAAAAAAGAAAAAGAAAAATGAGGTGAGAGAAAACCGGGACGGTGCGATGTGAACCAAGATCCGATATCAAAATAATCTAAAGCTGCGTTTGAGCAATTCCTGGGAATCCTTTTGTGTTGTGTATATAAGATTGTCAAAAGTGCCGTTGATCTGCATCATCAATATGCAAGTCTCCGCTCACCAGCCGGCCGTTGCAAAAGAGGTAAAAAAAAATGATCTTCGGGTGCACAAGTCTCATCCGTCTCTCCCTTACATTCTTACCCCGCGAAAGAAAATAAAAATAATAAAAGCGCGTTTGAGACCGCGTCCTTAAAAAAAAAAAGACATATCTTGCGGTGTTTTGAAGCGGAAATTACATATTTGTGATACGGGTCACATGTCCTAATATGTCGATGACTGTGGTATTATAGTGAGGGATTGCAAGTGTGTACGACTCGCCGACAGAGAATGAACGGGAATCGGACCAACATCTCCTGTTTTGGTGTCTTTCTCCAAGCGTTTCCAAGGCCGCGGAAATTGGTTCACACACACAAGGCTACCACCCTGATGTGAGGAACAAGCTTCAGCCCTGAAAAAAACCAACACCCACTTTTTCTTGAAATCTTGTTCTTTCTTAACTTTACTTGGCAATCCTGAAAAAATTGTTGGTACTGACGTGATCATCCCTCGGGTCATAAAACTGAGGCGTAAAAAGAAAACAAAAATGTTTGTGTGTATGATGTTGGGATGTTGGTGAAACTCGGACCTTTTTTTTTTTTTTTTGTGCTTCGGAAGGAGGAGACTCGAGCATGTTTGACGGCCGATTCGCTGATTGCTTCGTGATGATGAGGTGACTTTTAAATCCCTTCAGTGGCGTCGTGCACTTTGTAATCGCAAGGCTCAGCTGCAAGCTGACGACAAATAGACTTTATCCATCCCTTGCCCCAGGACGATCTGTGATGAAGGATGTCTCCCTTTCTACGAATATTCATGATGCAAAGTTCAGGAGGGAATAAGAAATGGCAAAGAAAAGTCCAGGGGTCACTCGTGGGAAGTGGAGTGTCGAATTCAAGATTTCCCGAATGCAACCATTCCTGTCTTGGACAAGCGTCAGGAACAGCCGTTTAATTGGATCGCGGAAAGCATTGACCTGACCCGTGTTGGTGGGACGGAAGTGAGCGGTTAACGCCGAAGGGGGGGAAAGAGGAGGAAAAGGGTGTGAGGATAGAGAGTGGTCAAGAATTGACTTCTGACACACGATTGCACGTCAGTCACAAACACCCCTGAGTTTTGTTTTTTTCCAATACTTCTTCGTCATTGCTTCATCATGGATTCACGGCAATACTCTCTGAGAATTGAGATAACCACAGTTCGGGATTTCTTGCCGTCAATGCAAAGCAACCCTCCCGACGTCGTCGTGACATCGGCCAATATACAGAATGGAATTGAGCTTTGGTCTCCTAGCTTGGCCGGTCCAATCCGACTTGAATTGAATTTGGCATGGTGTCAGGTGTCACCCGAAGATCGTCGCCTTTTTGTCGACAATATCCGTACACCGTTTGCGATTCGTTTGCATTTGTTGTAAAAGAAAAATGTCTGCGGGAATGAGATCCGAGGAGAAGCGGGGTGTCAGTGTTGTCTGTTGGTCCCCCCGCGTTGTTACCGCCTGCATATGCGCCCCAACGTGATTTGGCTTGGGATGGCTCGTGACGTGCCGCCAGTGGGAGTTGAGTCTTGCAGTAAAATGGGGGTCATTTTCGCATTACTCGCCACTGGGTTTCTCCAATAAATCTCGAGATCCAAAACGGAGTTATCTCGCTGGTGGAAAATAGCGGCCGGCCGACCATTGACATGCCATTCATTAATTGCCCAATCCCAAAAGTCTCCCAGCCCAGGTCACCCACTTGCCACCATCCAAGAGTGGTCGAGGCCGGAAGACTCCCGTTGCCGGTGATTATCAAGCCACACTTCCCCCTCATTGGTTGTTCCATGCAGAATGCAGGTACCGGACTGCAGTATCACCCCAGGGGCTCCAATCGCATCCAGCGGTTGCAGTAGAATTGCCTTTTTCTCAGGTCAAGACATGCAGACGAAAAACTGAGACTCAGAAAAAGCATCGCCATGCAGGGGCTTCTTAGGCAATTCTTTGCTTGCTTGTGAGTTTGTCTCCCGAGCCTCTTCGAGAACACATCCGCCGCATTAAGAAAGGGGCTTGTCAAAAAAGGGGACCCGGGAGACGGTGCAAACAGATAAAAGTATGGTACGTTTGGGGGTTGTTATGCGTCAGATGTGTAGTGCCGCGCCATGTTGCCTCCCGCCCTGTGCCCGCTCTGGGCAGTCGTCAGCAGTTTTGAGCGAGCGAGGGATGAAAACATTTTGCGAGAAAAAGGACCCGAACCGCGAGTCTGCGAAAATAAGCTCGCTCTGCTGATGCTCCAAAGAGTCCAAAGACTGTACAGATAAAGAGGCTATAGATCGGGGATACAACAAAAAAAGAAACCCCGGCCAGATCACCGGAACCATAGACAGAGACTTCACATTCAAAAACTGTCCGAGGTCATGGCGATGGGAAATGGGAGGCACTGGCCAGTGGTTTCTGTGTTCCGTTTCCAAAGTTTTCTTCTTTTTCCCCCTGTTCTTTTGCTACGACCACGCCTCCTCCACCCCGCACTAGCCTTGCATCTGTCCATCAACCAATCAGATGGTTTGGAGCTGGTTCATTTCCAAAAGATGCCCCCGACCGCACAGACTCAAAATACTCCTTGAGATGTTCAGGAGTGGAGTGAAGTGAACCCCTGTCTTACCCCCCCTTTCCAACATCTAACCAATTAAAATGCCCAATTCAAGGATGTATCCTGTTTGTAGACGCACACCCCTTTACCTAGGTTGACAGCGAACTCGATCCTTGCTGATCTCCACAAGAAGAGCGCTCGCTGTGCCTGGGGGCTCCTGGGCGGATGGACCTTGTTTCTTCAGTCCCATTGTTCCTGCGTTCCTTTCCCCGGATCCCAAAAATCTCATTCGATCTCTATCTTTGGGTCCAAGATACTCTAAAACCTCTTGTCGTCCTTGATCGAGTCCTTCTTCCTCCTTGTCGTACTCTTGTCGCTCCTTTTCGCGCGTCCTTGTCAAGGCTATCTTTAGTCCTTTTTCCCTATCATTTGGTCCATCATTTGTTCTTATCCACTCATTTAGGGCACTCATTTGACCCTCGAAAAAAAGAAAGGGCAAAAAAGAGACCCAAGACCACGAGACCGACCAAACCAACTTTTCCTTCCTTCCAAACCCGACGCGAGACCGTCCCTTTTTTTCCCAAGCACATCCTCTACAGACCCGCCGATTCTTATCTGCCGCCAGCCTATCGTGCAGGGAACCATTGACGGGACGGTGCAGCATCACAGTGCCACCGCCAACGAAAGAAACCCCGTATTGAGCCTGGGCCATATATTGATCGACCATAATTTTACACTCGGCCAGGAACTCGGTATCCTGCTGGTCAACTGTCTTTTATGGTCGTCCTCGGCCACTAGGTGGATTCCTGTTGCTGGCAGCTTCAACAGTGCAGCCAGATCGATGGTGAGTTCGGTTGAAGTGACCGTTTGTATATCTACCAGCACTGACTGTGTAAATTTATCTGCCTCCTAGACATCCCGATTGTCCATTCACGCTGTATTCGTTTAGTCCACGTTTTCCAAAAATACACCGCTCGCTACAATGAAACGATTCAGGGCAAAAAAACAAAAGGAGGCAAAGGATGATTCTGCCGTCCCTCGCCAGAGCGAGGATACCGAACACTCGTTGAGAGGTTTTCTTGGTCGGAAGAAGCCTCAGCAGGAAGAACCCAAGAAAGAGTTTGACCTCTCTGCAGCTCTCCCATCCGATGACAACTTTCGCACCAGTTTGTTAATGTCAAATCTCTCGGCACGTTTCTCCATGCTTCGAGAACAGGACGACCCAAACACCAAGATCGGAAAAGCTAGTGATGATTCCGTTCTTTACCCAAAGAGGCAGTCGAGAATGGCAGAGTTTGGGTTCTCTGGTGGACTTGGACTCTCAGATATCGCCGAGGTCGAATCCATCAAAGCGGCCCCGTTCCTTAGAAAGGATTCCTTTGCCAGCGACGATACCGGTACGGGTAGTATGTTGAACCGCCCAAAGGCCATCGAGGGAAATGTCCTTTTCGGTGGGCGGCAGAAGATATACAAAATCCCAGCTGGAGCAAAGTCGACGGGAGGAGGAATGGGCGGACGGGCACTATACGACGACGATGTGGCCTTGTCCGCTTTCCAGCGGTGGAGATTGGAGGAACGAGAGCGAGACAGATCTCGAGAGCGGGATGCGTCTGCAGAACGAAATAGTACAAACTTGGACGAACCCGAGGAATACACAGAGCAGACAAGAGCGCCTTCTCCCATGCTTTCGGCATATAATCGCAAACGCGAGACCACCTCAACAACGTCTTCAGCCTCCATCCTCGCTCGTAACTCCACCGCTGCTACGTCGATAGCATCTCAAGTAGCGGGGAGCGTCAAAGATGCGCCCTCTGCGGCAACCACACCAACATCCACCACTGGGCCAGAACGCCTTGTTACAAGAACCAAGCGACTATACGAACAAGGGCTCACCCAGGACATGCAAGAGCAGCAATCCTCTGCGCTGTCTCGACTTGACACCTTGACCCGTCAGAGACCATTTGGCTCGAATGCCCCATCTCCTATTGAGCGATCCCTGAACGAGAGACGCGCCCTCCTCGCCAAGGCCAGCGCACCAAATATGAGGTATGGTAGCTCTTCGACCTCTAACACATCTCCATCTCCCGTCGATCTGGGTGTCAAGGTTCCTACTCAGCCTGAAGTCAAACCCAGCTTCGGAGCAGTACCGCCTCTGAGTCCACCAGTCAGCGAGACGGGCGAAGTGCCAATTCTTCCAATCCAGCCCAACGACATTGGCAAGGCCACCGCTTTGGGTATGTTCCAAAAACCTTCACAACCATATGACGAGTCCAGATATGCGGAACGACAGATCCAATTAAATCAGGGCCGGGAGACACCATTGAAACTCCGCGAATCCGATCCTGCGACATCAATGAAGCCAAAGTCCGATGTCACCAAGATCCAATCGTCAGTTCAACAGGAAGGTTTGCCTCCAACGCCAGTTCTCGACTCTGAAGTTGTAACACCCAGTGTGTCCGCTTCTTTGCCCGCACCTGAACTGAACGTCCAGCGCCCAGCAGACGAGGAACACCCTGCTCTGAGACAGTTGGCGTTGCCTGTGACCAGCAAGACTGAGAATGAGCCCACGATTTCCATCGACAAGCCCATGAACTCGCCAACTCTTGGGGTCCCCACCTCTGGCCTCAGCGGCATGGTCAGACAGCATCTTCGCTCCGAGAGCACAGCATCGTCGATCTACGAGGCCAGTCGTCCACAGACTTCCGGTCGCGATTCCCGCTTCCATCTCGAGCCATTTAGCCCGTCCCTTGTCGAGGATTTGGCCAACAGATCGAACCCCTGGATGAGTTCCGGTCACGAGTGGGCTGTCTCTTATTATGGAAACAAGGAGTCGTCAAAACCCACTTCCAAAGAGACTCCAGTTGTCGAAGCCAAGGAGCCTGAACAACCGTCCGTGGTTACAAAGGAGGAGACGGATGAGTTTGCCAGCCAATTGGCAAATGCTCGTCGCAGGGTACGGGAGAAATTGACGTCTTATGTCGAGTCTGACTCTAGCAGAGCTGGATCTCCCCATCCGCCTTCTGAGTCCTCCAAAGATCTCGGTACCCCAGCATCGTCAACATCTCTTGGTCTCGGCATCCTCAAGACTTCTTCAAGCAGAAGTTCTCTTGCAGAGCGTGCCCGGCCGGTGAACCCACCAAAGCCTATCAAGACGCCCCACCTTGGCATTGGGGCTGCCACCATGAGCAGCTCACCACAGCCAACAAAGGAAGCATTTGACGACAAGGATGTCCTCCACCCTATGCAGGAGGAAGTCACCCTTGAGGCCGAGGCAACTCGGGCGTCGTCAGAGACTGCCAATAACGATGAGGCTGACAAAGAAGACGACCTCGCCGCTTCGAACCCAGGCCTGAGGGCCTTTAGACAGGCAAGACGAGAGCTACAGAGGCGGAAAGAACTCGAGACTCTTGCCCGACATCAAATGTCACAAACAAAGGACCAAGCGCTTGGTCAGATCTCCCCACCTCAGCCACCACCCAGGGCCGACCGAAATGTAGGACAGCGGACTCCAAGTAGGGACAAGAAGCCGCCTCCGGTTGCGTATCGGCAGCGTGCGCCTAGCGATGAGCAAAGGTACAACAACTCACCTTCTGGAGAGCGTGACAGAAGCGGTTCGGAGAGTAATGGTCGGTCAGACAGCCGTCCTCCACGTCTCAGACCACAGGAGCAGTTGGCCCCGGGTTCAAGACAGCCCATGATGAGATCCCCGGGCCTTCCAGGGACAGACATTAAAGGATCCCCCATCATGCCACGTCATCCTTATCCATCTCCCTCGCCGGCGCCATCCCCACATCTCAACCAGTCGAGATCAAATGGAAATCTGGCGGTACACACAGGTCGTCTCGGATTTGATCCACACTCTGGCCAGCCATCTCCCATCTCGCCCATGGGTTTGCCTTCTCCCGCACCGCACACTAGTCATGGACAGCCCGGTTCTCCCATCGGTTCTGGTCCTTCTTTTGGATCTCGACCCAGGCAGTCATCAAATGCCAATTCTCCGGCCCTCGGTCCCGTCCACGGCGGGTTTTACGGACAAACGAAGCGGCCAATCGACAAGAGGGAGATCTCCGAGCCAACCTTCATGTCCTCGACCACCCGTGTGCCGACGATACCCTTAAATCAAGGCCCCCAAGCTCCTCAGTCAAGATCTCGGTCCAACAGCCGGACCCAAGCCCCGCCTGTCCCACCCATCAACCCTCGCCGGATGCGACCAGGATACGAAGACCCCGGCTTGGCAACCCCAAAGCTCCCGTTTGCCAACCAAGCCGGCAACGGCAGCACGGCGAGCCTGGCGGAAGAAAACCGGAGCGCATTTTCGGTCAGCGACGACGAGGCCGACGCGAAACCGGAGCGACGCCGGCTCCGAAAGGCCCCGCCCCAGCCCAAGCCAGGGCGGGATAACAGCCCGCCATACCTCGCAAGAGGTCCACAAGACAGCCACCGTCTGACGCTGAACTTGGGTCCCGGGGGCATGATTTGAAGTGGCCAGACGCTTTTTTTCCTTTTTTTTTTTTTTTCTGTTCGAATTGCAACCAAATTTATTTTCGCTTCTAATACCCCAACCCAAATTTTTTGGGACAAATTTTGTACCAAGTCTGTTTCTCTTTTTTTTTTTTTTTTTTTTTTTTTTTCTCTGCATTTTTTATGAGGATTATGAGAAAACAAAACTCCGAGAGATACCTCTGTAAAACTAGAAACGTGTTGGGGTGTTGCCTTTTTCTTCTTTGTGTTCACGCTGGAATGATGATTGTTTTTACTTGGAAGGGAATTTTCGGGGGGCGGAAAGGGGCTGGTATGGTTAATTTTTCCGGCAAAAAAGATATCCCTTATTTTTCTTCCGTTTTTTCTTCTTTTCTTCTCGTCACTCAGACCCAGAGTCTTTTGAGTTGCCTCTTTAAACTTATTGCTTGGTTGTATGTACGATGGAAGGTTCTTTTTTTCACTTTGCACAAAAAGCGTTACTGAAAGGGGGGAAGCGGGGGAATTATTATAAGTTATAAAAATGGCACAACCAATTTTGTTTGGTATAATCTTTGTGTTTTTGTGTCTAAATGTGTGAGTGTGATGTTGATCTGTGGTTGTTCAAGACCGGATACCTCCGCAATGGCGTATCGGTCCGGAATTCCGAAAAGAAAGGGCCCGATGTTTTACCAGATTAAAAGTGAGGAGGGAGGGGCAAAGAGGGCTGACGAACCTTACATCAACCTCTTTTGTCTTTCATAAACCCTACCCTATTCTTCACACTTATTTTATCTCCAGACGAGTCGATCCTTATTTTATTTTGTTTTGTTTCGATTCATTTCATCTCATCTCGGCCATCAACTCTCACCCGATTTCTTTTGTGTATCAGTTGTCCGGATATCCCCACATCCCTTGTTCAACAACATCTCATCCACAACAATGGCATTCATCCGTCCCTACGAACCCAAAGACGCAGAAGATTGCAAACATATCGTAAGTTTCTTGCCCCTTCACCACTTCCCCCATCTTAGTTTTTACTGATTTTTTGATTCATAGTGCCGAGCAACCCTCCCCCCTTCCCTCCTATCCTCACCCTCAGCAATCAAAATCTCTCCCTACCTATGGACCCTCCAATTCACTTTTCTCTCCCCTTCAACCTGCTTCGTCCTAGACGACGGTACCGGAAAAGTAGTCGGTTACGTAATCGGTTGTCCTGACGTGTTTAAATTCGCCGAGGAGTATCCGACCTACATCAAGGAAGTGTTACAATCCCCTGAAGGACTTCGAGATGTTCCCCCTCCAAAACAATTATCTACCCTCGAAAGTTGGACTCTACAGGAAACAGGACAAGTCAATACAGAATCTCTATCTCAAGTTGCATATAAAGTAGACTGGTTAATCCTCGATGGAGTAGAAGGGAAAAGGGAATTGGTGGAGAGTTACAGAGCAATGATGCATATTGATTTATTGGAACCGTGGCAAGGAAAAGGATGGGGAAGGAAAATGATTGAGAGGTTTGTTGAAAGTGTTCAAGAGTCAAAGGGAGTGGATAAAGGAAAAGGAATACAAATTGGTGTTGCTGGGGAGAATACCAAGGTTGTAAAGTTTTATGAAAAGGTTGGGTTTAGGATTTATCCAGGTGGTGAAAAGGAAGGAAACGTTTGGATGGTTAGGGATATGTGATAAACGGGTTGGTTAGTTTTTTTTGGGTAGTATTGTGTTTCCTGGATCAATATTATTGCACCTCCTTTTTTTCATATTGATATTGTTAATTTAATGCCCTACCAGGTCCATCATATATAATCCTAACCCTCAATACAACACCCAGGAAGGTTGAATATTGTAAGGCTTTCTATCATTACCACGGCAGTGCCGTGGCATCGACCAACAACCAAAGTGTTACAACCTGCACCGATTTTGGGTACAGACTGCAAGGCAGTACGCCAAAATGTAGCTTGACAGGATAATCGAAGGTTGGGGCACGTGTCTCAGAGAAGAGTTTCACTGTGAACAACAGGTTGTTCTAACAAAGAGCTACTGAAAGTAGGTAGATTGTAGACAAATGAACTTTATAGTTGCTTGCGTGAGGAATCAGATTCCTCGGGACGGGGAGTGCCCGGCACTCCCCCTACTTATAGGAAACTATCTGCTATCTTTTCTAAGTATCTTTGTATCTTGCTCTGTGTATCTCCTTGTTCTCCCAGGGAGCACCGGAGTTATATAGAGCCCTTAGTGTTGTGCTCTGTGTGCTCCCTGTCTTGGCGACAGAGCACACAGAGCATCCTGTGATTGGTTTCACGGGGACTTGCGGGTCTTTCCACCTCAGGAATCACCCAGTGATCCCTGCGCGAGGGGTATTACGCTTGGTAACATAACAAACGAACAAAGGGGTATTATATATTTCCGTAACTCCGTCCACAAAGGCTTTATCCAATCTTATACACTCTAATCCTTAAACGTTTATTAGCGCGGGACTTCAACCAAAAATTCATATATCTCAGCTCAACGACCACATAAAAATATAAGAAAAAACCGTTTAATAGAGAAAATCTCACAGAAAAAAGCGCAAATTTGAATACCAATTTTATCATTACTGGTTGTTTAGCTGCAGAGCTTTAAAGTTATTAAAAAAAAGATATATTCTCCACTCCTAGGATTATACCAACGAACCGTTGCCTTTGTTCAATGCTTCGAAAGGAATATAGAGTGAAGCCCACCACTACGGCGGTTTTATGGGGGCAAGCCCCCAAACCACAGTTCAAGGATCAGAGTGTAAGAATCACATTTTTCTTGTTTTTCTTCACTAAACAACATGTATTTTTAATCGTTTCAATATGACTTCTGATTGAGCCAGAAATATACATAGCAATATTGATTGAATATCTTGTAGAATTGTACTTAAGCTGAAGTTGTTATTAAACTGGACTTGGCTCATATTGGCCCATACTCATTGATCCTTTAAAAGATGTCCTCCATAGAGGCCCAACACTGGACTTCTCGGCGCATACTCGGACTCTTCCGCCTTCTCATATCCCTTTAGCTCAGTTAAAGGCGTCGAATCCAATTCTGCAGCACCTGGCCGGGAGAAAACCCCAGGTGAATACCCTAAGACCATCTTTGCGCCATGCGAGCGAAGCAAGCGGATCACATCCTGATTCTCTGGATAACGCGACGTCGCCCAACTAAGCACCGACCGGCCATCATTATCCGTAGCATGCACCTTGACCCCAGACCTGAGCAGGAGATCAACGATGGGTGCGCTGGATCTAGCTGCAGCCCAGGACAAGACTGACCTTCCGTTGTTATGTCTTTCGTTAACATCCGCCCGGTTGCGTAACAGCTCCTCAACAAGCGTAAGATTCGTTTCTTTCGTTACCGCATATGCCAATGCTGTTTTCCCTTTGTCGCATCGGTCCTCGATTGGTATTCGGTGCTCTAGAAGCAGCTTGACCATACTAAAATCGGAATGATCGAGACAACGGCAATGCTGCGACAGTATCGTCCTTCCTTCGTCGTCTTTAAATACGTAATTCTGAGTTTCCTCATATTTGAGAAGCAGTTCCATGCCTTTTATTAAAAATTCGCTTGAACAGTTATTTTCTTCGAACCAACTCCTAGTGTATAACATGGCACCGTATTTCAGTGTATAGAATCTCTCCAACAAAGACCAATTGAACGGAACAGAATCCCTAACAGATGGGGGGTCCCCTCCAACGGCTATCCATGTAAACAGTTCATGTGACCCTGATAACAGTGTGGGTTTTTGGAGCCTGGCCCCGTGGTTCTTCAGCACTCGCACGACATCCAGCAGGGGAAGTTGGGCAGAGGATTTAAAAACCGAGAAACAATGGTTGCAAGCAAGACCAAATGCCGTTTGACCATGTTCGTCTTGTGCGTTGATGTTCGCTCCATGGCCGAGAAGAAGTCGCATAATACCGACATTGTTTTTATTTGTAGCCAGGAGAAGGGGTGTCTGGCTCTCATCTCGGGTTTCAGCCTCAATGTCTGCTTCATAATGCAGCAAAGCTTCGACAACGCCACAAGCCCCGGACTCGACAGCAGCTAACAACGGGGTGCACCCATCAAATCTTGCTTCCAGAGTAGTTGTCCATGCACCCGCTTTTAACAGTAGTTCTACTATTGGCTCGTTGCCAGCGCGACAAGCAAGCCACAACGGTGCTACTGGGGTAGAAACATTTAAAATATCGGAGTCCATTGCGATCAGAGTCTCCACGAGATCTTTTAGTTGGGCCGCTACTGCCAGTGTCATAGCTGTATCACCTCGCATGTCTGTGGCACGTATGCTGGCGCCTCTGTCGATGAGCAATTGGAACATGACCTGATCGTGGTTTCGGAGGGCGATGTACAACGGCAGGTGTGTTGTTTGCCCCGCTGAGAGATTGGGCTCCCGATCGAGTACAAATTTAACCGTCTCTATCTGGCCTGAGTCCACAGCAGCTGTAAGGGCAGTAAAAACCGTGCTCGTCAACGATGTCAATATCGGCTCCGTGGTCAAGTAAAAGTCTGACCATATCCAAACTCCATGGATTTCTGCAAGCCTTGACGAGGACAGTTTTGTCTAAAATGGCCTTTCGTCTTGAAAACATGCCAAAAATCCTGTCGATTCCCCAACCTTTGATGAGGATTTTTGAGACGTCACTAAAGCCACAAGCAACAGCCCACGACAAAGCCGTCCACCCAGTTGAGTCTTGGGCATCCAGATCACACCGTTTTATCAAAATCTCGACCGCTGGAGTAAGACTAAGTTTTGAGGCAAATATCAGTGCATTCCGTTTCGGCTCCACGGCTGGCGAGTGAAAAACATACCAGTGGACAGGAGTCCTCAACGCTGCGACAAAGCTGAACGAGACGTTTGGTTAACGCTTTTATCTTTTCTGACATGCTTCATTGATTCCCGAACATGTCGGGCAAAGTTGACCGCAGAGTAGGTGAGAAAGAGACGGCGATTTCCAGAGGCAGTAAATTTGGCTTCCAAATTTCGTCTTGCAACATCTGGTTGCGAGCTTTTCGATACCAGCCATAGCTCCCGCTGCCCAAACGTGTTCACTTCCATGAAGGTGAGATGCCAGATACATATGGAGGCCAACAGATAGTTTGACGCTGCCAAATCTACCGTGTTCTTCCATTCCCACCCCCTTTTAGACCCTGTTTCGGCTTTCCTGTCGATATCATTGTCGATTAAAAATTCTCTAGCTGTTTGATGAAGCAAATAAACCTTTGAGTTGATTATTGTAACGGGCTAAGCCCGATGTGGGCCTCGGTAACTCTCGGCCATGAAGCTATTCCGAGAACATGCTTGGCAACGTATACGAGAAACATCTCGAACCTTCTCTTCCAGCGCGTAGACCAACTGGCACAACTATATCAGAAGCACGCTGGAAGAGCTTCTTCACTTCTTCTCTTCTTTTCTTCTTCACTCAAGGATTTTAGTAGCATAGGTAGCACCAATTGCAACACATTGCTGCAAACCATTACAATTATTGTGACAAATAAGCCGCAAATGTCTCGCAGACTATGCCGAAAACGATCTTCTTGCACCATGCGTACGCTACGATAGAATTCACTATCGGATTTGATCTCCAAGGCCAAATTTATTTCTTGAACTTCCAAGGGCCTAGCTGCGGCGACGATAAGCTGTAGGATTTTTCTGGCCTTGGATGGATCAGTGCTCAACGAAAGAATACGTTCGTACGCCTCATCGACAGATCTCGGCAGCTCTGAGATAGCTTTCATGATCCCCCCTTTGTCGATGTGGATATTGCCCTTGATGTGTTGAAGAGTGAGATAGACCCATAAATATGTCCGGTGAGGCGTGCGAAGAAGCTCTTGGAGCATATACTCCTGTTCATGCTGGGCCAAGCGCAAGCGTGCGCAGATGCTTGGGACCCTGGCCTTGATGAAGATATCAATTTCCTCTGATATCTCTGTTGCTTCTTCCTCATTTTCACCAGTTAAGTGTACAACCGAGAGGCCAATACCGTCTGGAAGCTGAAATCCTCGATGGATTGACCCGAAAGGACGGCTAGTCAACAGGAACCGCAGGTTCGGTAGTTTTCCGGAACAGTAGAGATGACCCAATTCGCGAGTGAACTGAGACCGGCTGCCCTCTTCGCATTCATCCAAAGCGTCCATCAAACACAGTATGTCACCTGCACTTGGATGCCCAACAGCTTCGATGAGCGTATCCCAAAGTTTGGAAAATGACTCAAGGAGCCTTTCACGCTCCGCTTGAAGCATGCCACGGGCTTGCTCCGAGAATAGCACAGGCCTCTGCTTGAAAAGCTGATGCAAAAGGCAGCTGATAGCAGTGGTTGCATTTCTTTGGTCCTCAAAGTCCGGCTTAAAAAAGAAGTAGCATGTCGTTCTGCTAGCTGCCGTTGGTAAAACATCATCAACCAGGTACCTCGCCAACACGGATTTGCCACATCCCGGGTCTGCCGATACCCAGAGAATTTTATCGTGGCCTTCAGTCCAACTTTGAAAAGTACGGTGACACAAGAACCACTGGCATGTGCCCTGAATACGCAGTGGGTTTCGATCCTTTCGTTCTCGGTAGGGTGTTGTCTCGAGATATCTGAGAAGTTTATAATCCTCAGCACTCAATCTGGATTGCTGAAAATGTCCAGATGGTGACTCGTGCGCTCGGGCTTGGTGGGATAGTAGCGGCGTATATGGAATCCAATGGCGTAGTAATTCCTTTGCTGTGGCTGCTGCAGTACCTGCCGAGTAGTGCTGGAACGTCTTGTTCTTGTGGCTGTCTGCATAGTCGCAGATACCCTTGATGACCAAGAAGCTTGGAAATTCCATGCACATACCTGCTCCCTCCATTTCGAACGCGATCACATCGGTTTGGTTGACTATTTCGTCGCGGAATTTGCCTGACCTCACCACTGTGTCTCCGGACGCAATTAAGCCAAAGTGAACGATGGGCTTATCTGGCCGGCTTCTGACTGTGCATTCTGGTCTCTCTTCCAATCCTTCGTCGCTGCACTCGAGCTCAATGCAACCCATCTTCACAGAATCATCACACACTCGATCTCCGCTACATATGCCGCAAGGAGGAGCTTCTTCCCGGTGTCTGTGAAGATAATCCGGGCGATAGACTTTGTCCCATTCTAATCCTGGATACTCCGCGGAGCCCTCAAGCCTCCCCTTGTATATGCCGAATATGTTTTGCAATATTTTGTTCCAGAATGGCCTTCTCTTACTGCGTCTGCAGTTTTTTTAAGGCTGACGAGATGTCAAACCCTGGTTGCTGGGTCGGAAGAATCTTGACCTATCGATCAACGAGTTGTTTCCCCATATCCTACTGAACAATGCCCTCGCTGATAACGACATCCCCCAGATAGCGCCGTGATGCAGAGCTTAGAGGAACGCCTCCGCAAATGCCAACCATGAGAACCAGTTTGAGGTTAGGGAAACTTCTGTTGAGATGCGCAGCGACGGATGCGGACGGAACTTTGCCCATACGAGGCATATGAACGAGGACGACGTTGTGGCGGCCAATCGCGCTGACGGAGTATGCGTTTGGGTCGTTGCGCTCTTTGTCGAGAGCAGATGCGTCCCATTTCAGCTCGAACAGCGCGGCGACGGCGGTGGCTTCGAGAGGTAATGCACACATGATTGCGACGCCAAAGGCGTGTCGGTCGGGTGGTGTGGCTTGATGTTCCATCGTTGATTACAGAATGCCTATCAAGGATGGGCGAAATCGTCGTGACATCCCGAATTCGGGCGCATGGTGATGGAAGGAAAATGTCTGCGATAAGATCAGCGCAGATTAAACGAAAACGCCCACAGCCTGGTCACACGACATCAGGCTTCCAAAGAGGGCATGGCGGCCTCTCAGCTGGGTGAAAAGGTTGCGATTGGGAAATCGGGCGCTTACGTACTGGAAAAGACAAGAAAGGCTGCATGAACAGACTCCAAGATCGTGATTGCCCAGCACCAGTGTCTATGACGTTCAACCTGGAACTTAATCGCCCAATGTTCCCAAGATGGAAAGAGGGGTTCTGGGCGGACATCCAGGACGAAATGGAAATAATATAAAATAAAGAACTCCAAAGGCAAAGCCAAACCAAGAGACCAATACCATACAATAAACCTAAACCTGATAAAACACCACAAAAATAAACAGCGGCCAGCGTACCGAATACATTTCACTCATCCTTCTCCCTACCCTCCTCCCCATCCTCATCCTCATCAACCTCAACCCCCCAATCCCTCCACCCCTCACCCCTAACCCAGCTCAACCCCTTCCTCCATCCACCCTCCTTGATAGCCCTCGCATCCCTCTCATACACAACACCAGTCAACATCAAAGCAGCCACAAACACCCAGACATCTCCTCCTCTCATAGCTCTCCACCACCTCCTCTTCACTCCAACCTTCCAGAAGCTCTCCAAGGACATCTTGGTGGTGTGCAAGAAAATATTCCTGCTCGCCCGTCTCTTTTGCTCGATAATGGCCCACATGCCCGCCAGGAATCCACCCAAGAATACTCTCTGCGTTGGCATAAAGTGCTTGGGGAACCAAGTTTGGAAGAAGCAGATTGAAGACCAGGCTGTTGCCAGACTGCCGGTCAAAAAGGTAGACATGCGCAAGGCATTGGAGATGAGATTTTGAAGGGTAGAAACTGGGAAATGGTATAGTGACTTGAAGCGGGGGAGGAGAAGGGCGGAGTAGACCACCAAGAGGAAGCGGGTAAGTGGTGGGAAAGAGCGAAGCCAAAAGGTAAGGAATGTGCGCGTGCAGGATGGGTCGGCAGGGTGAAGTGTTGCACAGGAAAGGGAGGTGATAAGAGGGTGCGCGCCGGATGTCAATGGGGCGATGGCCTGAAGACCAGCCGGAAGAGTGTCCTTATTGGGGAAAAGTGTGGGAGAGATGAAGGCAGGCCAGTTGAGCTTTGCCATCTGGGAAATGCTGTCGACAATCTCTCCAGCTTTGGGCCATTTGAGGCTGACGGGGTAATCGTCTGGTTTCGGGTGGAGGTAGGAGGTCGAATATTTGAAGAGCATATCCGCGTAGGCCTGCAGCCCATACAGTCAGTAAACCATTCAACATGCTAAAGAGACACGGAAAAAGATAACAGGAAGAAAGACAACAAAAAGAAAAAGACTCACCCCCGGGAAACAATCCCTATCAAAAACAGCAGCATGCAACAATTGTCCAAAAGCAAAAGGCTGCAACATCCAACTCCCCCACCACCAAGGCCTCACCCTCAACTTATCCGGCTTTCCATTAACCCCCTTATCCCACCCCCAAACCATCCCATTATCCTCTGCACAATTCCACCCAAACTCCAACGCCCTAAACAACATGTAAACCGCAATCGTAACCCTCAACTGCTGACTAGGATAAACCCCAAGAGCCAACCCAGCAAGAGAAGCACCCACAGCAGGAGCATAAGGCGAAGTCAACGTGCTCGCCGTCATCGGATTCCTCACTCTAAAAGGCGCAGAAGACGAATCCATCAAATGCAACCTCAACCTCGTAAAAAACCTAAACAAAATCCTATAAGCCAACAGAATCGTGCTCAAGCTCAAACTCAACCTAAGAGTAGGACTCTTATGAAACGGCTGCTTATTCGCTATCCCTCCTTTTCCCTCATTCTTTTTAGCCAATAATCTCGCAGACAAGACATTCCACAACTTCATCGAAGTAGCAGTTCCCAAAAACACCCTGATAGAATGTCTGATAGCCCGCGCATTATAATCATCCGTTCCAGCTGCTGCTGCACCACCTTTGGTATTTTGGTGCTTTTCCTTTCCTTTGCCTTTGCCAACTATCGCCACTGTACGTCCCCTGACATTTCCAGAATCTGAATCCATCATTCTCTGCACAGCATCAACAGTCGGCGCCCTCTTCTTCAAAGCTTTCGACCTCGAAATAACGTATTTATGCAAAAGCGCATACTCGCGCGCAGAGATTGTATATCGCAGCGCATTCCGAAGGATGGGATCCGAGGTCGAGTTTGCCGTCACTGCTGATCCGGCGGATGGTGCAGCAGCAGCGGGGATATTGCCTGCGCTGCTGCGTCTCCTCGATGGCCCGGCCCGGGAAGCCATCGTGGATTTTTGGAAGGTGCGTAGCTATCGAGAACGATTGTAAGTTGTCAAGATTATGTTGTGTTCTTTGTTGATCTGTGCCCGCAAATATAACTCAGCGCGCAATGTTGGAAAGTCGAGTAGATAGGTAGTAAGAGAAACTCAGGGGTGAAAATGAAGAAGTAATTACGCAACCACACGAACGGAGTTTCTCCACGTCAGAGGTAAGGTAGGTAAAAAAAGAAGTGGGTATAAAAATCGCGGGTAGTGGTAGATAGTAAAAGTATAAAAAGACTCCGTCGTTAAATCGAGGTATGCAAGATGATTCGTGCGCGACGAACGGGAAGAGCGCGGCTGTTTCGCGTTATGTACTGTCCCGTCTGGCGCAAACCAACAAGAAGGAAGAAAACAAAATGACGAGACTTCAAGACAAAAGGTTGGGCAGCAAAACCAAAGAGGGGAAATCGGATGTTGTCTCTTGTCTTTTACAAAAATGAGGGGAAAAGAAATCGGCAAACGGAAAAGTAGCCAACTTTCCAAGTGGGTTTCGACGACTCCATTTCCCTTCCCGCAATGGAGATTCATGAAGCAATAAGCAAGCAATTCACACGTGCTGCCCGTGAAAGAACGACACCTCGGTTCTTCGCGCAATTCCCGCCAAGGGCTAGCCGGCCGGCACACGGACCATGTTTCCCAGGGTCTTCCCCACAAATTCCACTTTTAACCCTTTCCCCTTTTTGGATTGCGATGCCGTCATCGTCCATGCATCACAACGTTTCAAAAAAGACTTCAACCCATTTTCATCTTATAAAAAGCAAATTTATTTATATCAAAAGGAAGCTATATTTATTCTCAAGCAGACCTCGTTTATTTCTCAGTTATAATCAATCGCTGTGTTCTCATAATTACAACCCCTGCCAAACCCCCAACGCCGTGCCCAAGATAGCCAGCCATCCATCTGCTTGCCTCGAAAAAAGAATATTGGTCTGTTGACACCCATTGGTGTATCTAATCCATAAAAGTGCTGCCTATCTGTTCCATTGCTATGTTTTTGTATACCGAACCATCCTTTTTATTTTTTATTTTTTTCTTCTTCTCTTTTTACAATTGCCCGTGACCTCAAAAAAGGTACTATTTCATCGCTCGTAAACCTCATACCGCCCAGAATCCCACCAAACAATTAACTCAAAACGCTACAAATATCAAACCAAAGGATATACCCAGCCATATCTGTCCTCAGTCGCCTCTGAAGACCAGTAAACAATATTACCAAAGTCTTGTAAGCCACTTCAAGTTTGGCCCTTCTCGACGTAAACCCAAAGCTAATAAGAAAAAAAAGAAAACAAAACGCTCAACTCATAGAAAGCCCTTCCTCTGCCCTCTAACCAGTCTGGCAAAAGAGGAGGCGCGAAATGGTTTTGTGTATCTCGTACAACGCCGGACGCAATGCAATTAAACCCCGAGGGAAAAAAAAAACCAAACACAACAAAGCAAAAGCAAATACGCCCCCAAATGAGAAGCCGCCCAATCACCCAAGCCCCACTAAAGAATCGTCAAATCGTAGAACTGAAACTTCATCACGGAATCGCAAGCTAGGCGTTCACACCATCCGTGGGGTTCTTACTCCACCTACGAATCAAGAACGGAATATCGCCTGAGAAAACCTCTTCCTTAAATCCCATCGTGTTCACCCAGAAATCGTCCCTGGTTCTGATCACCATGTCCTTGGTTGCCGACTCGAGCGCGTCTTGGTACTTCCGAAAGTCAGTGTTGGCCGGATCGACGACGTATTTCCGCATGGCCTCACGTGCATCAATGACCATGGTCACCATTGCGTAGCGAGCAAGCGGTTTGTAGCCCCCGGCCGGTTGGGCGAGCAGGGGATGCTCCAAGACAGCCTTGAGGAGGTTAAAAGGAAGATGAAGCAGAATCTTGGACATTATGTGGGTCTTGGGACACGAGATGGGCCTCGTCTGGCTGAATCCGGTGTTGGGAAACAACGAGGGCGAAGGAGGTGCAATATCGGACGGTGTGATCTCTCCAAAACTGATCTGTGACAGTCTGTGATTTGAGGTGACACGCATCTCCCGGGGCATTTGAACCTGTGAATTGAAGGGCTGGCGGCTGTGGGCCTCGGGGGAGCTCCCGTTCACAATGCTCGGAGTCGAAATGGTCTTAAAGGAGGGCAAAAGTGGAGGCATGGTACTGAGGGGGAGGCGGCGGAACCCAAAATCACCAGGACTGATATCGATGGTGAAGTTGACAGGAAAGTTCTGACCCAGCCACTCGACCACAGCCTTGGTGATGTAAAGAACACCGGGATCTGAGGAGGGCGTCGAATATGCCTCGTTGAGGGCAACAAACCGAACAGCGGCCTCGATTGTGCCCCAGTCGAGGAGCAGAGCAGCGCGATGAGCTGCTTGCATGGCGATCCGATTCAGCCGAAGGTAGTGAGCCGTGGCGATGTAGGAGAGCGCAGTCTTAAACTCGTCTCTGGGGTCGCGATATGGCAAATTGGTGGGAAATGGCATGTGATCCAACTCGTATGCGTAAAGAGTGCCCAGTGCGTGCCTAAAAACATCTGGCCGCACATACTCGTCGGCAATCTTGCCTAACCGAACCACACCGTTGGCACGGATAATCGCATCCCTCAAGGCCGGACTGCGAGAGAAGATTACGCGATGGCCCGGGAACATGCGGCTAAAAGTCTGCTGAGCATAGGCTGGGTGATCACAAAACTCAGGGCTAGGAGTAAACTGGACCTCGATCTCACAGTCGTGAAAGGACATGTCATGGGCTACCTCTCTCAACCAATCAGCGTACGAGGGTTCTGGAATGAACGGCACATCCAAACCCGGCGGAGGATGACCCTCAGCAGTGTATCCGTTGTGGCCATTAAAGCGTTGGTAAGCCTGTTGTTCCTCCATCGGCACCGAGGATTGCGAGCCTTGAAAGCTATGCGGAGTTGGCGGGCCGTGACTCATGCTGGGAGTCCAGCTGTCATAAGGCGTGGGGACGGGGCCGAGCGGTGCAGGAAGATAGCTGTGTTGCTGGTAGTATTGTATGAAGGCGGCGGGATGATTGGGATATGGAATTGAGCTCCCGTTGGGCTGCTGGAAGGGATTTGAGATTAAGCTGCTATTACTGGGCTGAGGTTGATGAAATGCCGGCCGATTGACCATGACTGGTTGTGGAGCAGGCAAGGGGAGCTCAGGGGCTTGGCCTGTTGTCGGAGGTAGATCGGGTGTGGGGTTCATTGGACCTTTGGATTGACCAATGGTCAAGGAGGCCAAATTGGCGTCGGCAAGAGCAGCGTCCGTTAGGGACGCATCTAGAAGCTGTGAGTTCATCTGAGAAAGGATGGGTGAGATGGGCGAAGGGAGGAGCGCAATACCTCTGGTGTGACCACCCGAAACCACCGTAGGGGGGGTCAAGACTGCCGAAGATGCGACGGATTGCTGCTCGCCAGGTGCAGGCGAGGGAGTGTCAGTACCGCGACTGACTGCTTCGGAAGCGTGCTCATCGGGGATCGGATTTCCGTCGGTAGTGTCGTGATGTCCGTTCAGGATGGGTGCAGGCTCAACCACAGCAGAGGGAGTCGACTTGTTGACTGAGCGCTGCTGGTAACTCAAGGGGATGGCAGGCACAACGGGGATGACGGGGATAGCTCGGCGGGAAGGGTTGGAAGGGTTGTCGGGTTTGGCAGTTGTCACTTTGGAAGTCGCCATGATGGGAAGATTCGGAAAGTTGTAGGATGATGGAGGGTTGGGGTATTAAAAGGAATGGCTGCGACGAAGCGCACTGCGGAGGAATATCGAGATGGAAGAATTAGAAGGAGTGGTCGGCGATGAAGCAGCAGTTGGCGACATCAAGGAAGGCGATGGGGGAAGTTGGTAGGTGAATGAGGAGGTATGGGTGGGATTGGTGTAACTCGCTGCCTGACTCTCTGTTTGCGATTCATTCGTTAGCAAGCGATAATGAGTTGCATGGATGGTCAATCAATGATGCGGCGACGGCAGGGACAGCGTTGTCTGCCGATCCATACATGAGGTGGGCATGCACACACGTACCGAGGGAGGTCTGGTGGATTATGCCAAACGATGCAGGCAACTTCCAGTGCACCGGACGTTGGGAGAAGAAAAAAAGAGTGCAGGGAGTGCGAGGGGCCAATGGAGGAAAGTGTGGAAAAGATGAATTGGACCCGAGAGCAATGATGCCAAAATTTTGACTCCTCCCCGCAGCAAGAAAAAAAATCAGCTGTGGGCTGGGATTGGTTGACGGTGCTCAAATTGACTCCACTTTAAACCTTGTGGCTTGGCTCGACCAGGTCAGAGCTCTCTCAACCCAGTCATTTTCCAGGCACTGTCGAACAAGTGCCAGCTCACAAATTGACAATGCATTTTAATTCCCCATTTTCAATTTGCTAAAGTAGTGGTGTATGTGCATGTCCAATGACTTGCATCAACCGGTGTGTTTTCTGCGTGATGTGATTGAGACAGGAGTTATTTTTACACCTGATTTATAAGAACGATGATCACCGGAATCTGGATGGTCACCCACACAAGACACCGGCAATCGGTTCCGGGTCCGGCCGTCGCAGCGGATCCCCTGTACTTTTTACTTTCTTTTTCATCTGCAAACGCTTACCGACCTTGATTTCCATTGGCGCATCTGCACTCTTAAATATCAAGAGACATGTGCGGTCAAATGTTGAAAGGGGACCATCTGCTTGTTTGGAAAACAATGGCGGGGTTCATTTTCATCGCTGACGTATTGAATTCTTGGCATGGACTTAAGCTTCTTTGCCCCTCCAAAGCCAAAAAGGTGCTCACCCAACACCCCTGTTCTGAGGGGGTCGGGCGGTGAGATGAAAGTGGTCAGGGCTTAGCTCAACCGGGCCGGGCCGACCTCTTATTCTTCTTTTAGTTTCAACACGTTACATCTGATCCATGGATATCTTTTCCATTGTCTGAACCTTACAAGTTACATTCTCATCTGACTTTGATGAGATAATGTCGAAGAAAAAGATGATGATCCCCCACCCAAACCTAAAAACAACCCTCCACCACCAACACTTGAATCCACCCCCACACTGCCACCATCACCACCTCTACTACCAATCATCATCCCAAAATGCAACAAATGACTATTCCAATCCCCAACAATCTCCCTATCATCCCCTTTTCCCTTTCCCTTATCACTCCCCTCCAAAGGCATCCCAGCCAAATAACTATTTTCATACTCATCATTCTCCCTCGCATCATTCTCATCCAAAGGCGGCGGTCTCCTATATCCATAATCCGGAACCACTTCTCCCTCTTTCCACACCTTTTTTCTTTCCATCATCATTTCTTCCCCTCTCCTTCCTCCTCTCCTCATGGCCTCTCTAACCCCTTTAACCAAAGCACACCTCTCATCCCCCAACCCCCGTCTCTGCCAATCCCACGGTCCATCCTTAAACGCCATCCTCTGATCCGCACTTCCCAATCTCTGTCCATACCTATTCATCACAACACTATCCCCCCTCAACAATCCTCTTCCAACCCATTTAAACCTACACCCTTGTTCATTCCTGCAACTTTCACCGGCTAACAAACTAGCCCGAGCAGTAAATTTGTTTCTCTTCCATTCACCGCATAAACACTCCCAATAAACAGGATCTAAATACCGGGGACTACAATAAAGTCCTCCTACTGTTCTTATCAATCCTGTTTTTACCGTAAAATCTCTGCAGAGTGGTCCAGCATACAAAACACAATTAACGCATTTGATATGTCGACATTCAGGTCGATAACATGTCGCGTATATATAAGAGTTTTCTGTTCCGATATGCGCGGGAAATGGAGGTCCTTCAATATGGATTGTCCCGATTGGATCTTGATCCTTTTGTGGGCGTGACGACAGACATTGACAGCATAACCAGCGGTTCGTTTGGATTTTTTCTTGGATTGGGATTGGAATACGGGATGCGGCATCTTCGGGGGTTTTGATTGCCTCCGGTGGTGGATCGTAGGAGGTTTTTGGATAACGGACTGGAAAAGGACGGATTGAATGGACGGGAAGGATTCGTGGGGAAGGGAGGGAAGTAGTTGGAAAGGTTGTCAGGGTGCGGGATTCTGCTGGGGGTTGAAGGGGATAAGAAGAAGTGGCAATGGGGGCGAGATGAAGAGGTCCAGGTCGTGGAGGTGGTGGCATTTGCTGTCGAGCAGGGGTTGTGTTCAACATCCAAGGAGGAGAAGGAGGTGGTGGTGGTGGAAGACGGTAAGCGTTGTTCATGATTGCTTAACCTCATATCCTTTTGCATGAAATGTGTGATGAGAAGAAAACAAAAACTGTTTTTGTGTCTGCTTGTCTGTCAGTTTAAATACCCCAAACCAACTGCAAAAAAAAAAAAAAAAAAAGAAATATATCTTCCCCTCAAATTATCTCCGTTATATTGACAGGTCACATCACGACGCACCTTCGGACGAAGAACAAATTTATCCCAACCTTGATCCGAGCATCACATATGCCAAAGTGAGATCGAAATGCAAAACGGAACGGAAACAAGCAGGATGCAATAATAATTTAAAAAAGAGAGTGAAGAGAAGAAGACCAAAAAAAAAAAAAAAAAAAAAAGCAAACTAGGCCGGTCAGATGGGTCGGGAAAAGATATTTGGGGTGAAAAAAATAAAATAAATGACAATTTGAGATCACACAAGAAATATGCAATGCCAACAAAACACGCAACCCATGAAGATAGTCTTTTTTCCTCCCCTTGCTGCCCACCAATACAAACCCATGTCATTTTCCCCTTTGCCCGCGCCTATCAAGCTAACCTCCAAAACGGATACCTACATGTAATTTCTAATAAAGCCAAGTCATTGCTTCGTGTCACCCTTGGTATCGCATGTCCGGGCAGAAACAGACAAACTTGAACATTCACAAGTGAAGTGGGTGACGGCAACCTGCAGGACGCCGGTCCGAGGAAAGCAATTAATAATATTTAGCCCTTGTAAAACCATGGAAGTGAGTGTGTGCCATGCCATGGCATGGCATCATGTTTCTCTTGGTTGGATGGTGCGTGCCGAGCTAGTCGGGTTGTGTCACCATGAGATTACCTTCCGTTCTGACACTCTTGTCTCTCATCATCATCACTCAACGACAACCCACACTGAGACACACACACACACGCGGATAGAGTCACACGAGAAGGAAAATATTCTCCACAAACAAGAAATGTGTTTTTCATTCATGAGGAGAGCCCAGACATCATCGTCAACTATCGCGAGCGAAGTAAAATAACTTCAAAGATTCAGTCCATACTCCCACCAAACGCCTCGCCAAATGCCGCAAATCCTTCATCTCAATGAATATTTCTGACAAGGAAATACCAGAACCACAAGTCACCAAGGACGGGAGGCTATCTACTCGTCCTGGACAGCATCATCGATGCTCTCCTCGCAAACAACATTGTCAACATCCTTGGGAACATCCTCCTGCACGGCATCAGCATCAGCATCCTGGACCTTCTCGAGCTCACCATCCTCCACAACGGGCTCAAACTCGACAATCTCACTAAAGGTGTGGATGTACTTGTCCGTCTCCAGAGCAGGGAATGTCTGGACGCGTCGCTTGTCCTCTGCGCGGGTCATGACGGCCAGCTCCACAAAGTTCTCGTCACGGAAAGCTCCCGACTTCATGCCATTGAAGCGGAGCTCAGCGGCCAAGGTGCGCTGCAGCTTGATTGGCTGCTCCTTGATAGCCTTGATCGCCTCCTTGTGCTTCACGCCGCACTTGACATGGGCATCGTTGTGCGGAAGCACCCCGGGGATCTTGAAGCGGTTGACCTTTATGTCAGCGATACGAGCGGCCATCGAATTGACGCTGTCGTAGTAGTCCTCGACAGCTGGGAAGGGCATGAACTGCGCCGCAACCAACCCGCTCATGAGCGAGCCCAACTGCTGAGCCTGGCATGCGACCTTGAACTCGTCGGCATCATTTGCCCGACAAAAGGTATAGCTGGTTGGAGCCTCCAACAACTGGGTGACGGGACGGTCCAATGCATTCATCATGTCCTGCAGACGGTTCAAACGGGCAGCACGCATAACCGCTGAGGCAAGACATTAGTGTTTTGTGCCATAGATGACATCTGTTAAGAGAGAAAGAAATACTTACAAATGAGACGGCTGGAGAGGGGCTGCTCCAACCACGAGTTGCCATCACGGTCGAGAGGGATCTTCGTCAGTGGATTAATGGTCATAGTATCCACGACCTCGGTGAACACCTTGGCGAATGCGCGGGCCTCTCCAAGAAGCCAAGCGAGGACAAAAACCTTATCGTGGTTGGCGCCCGTTGTGTCGGACTTGACCTCCCACTGGAGACCATTGAGAATCCAGCGCTCCGCGAAGGGAGCGAGGAGAGTCGTGCAGCTATGCTTGTACGCAACGCGCGCAACAGAGTAGAGCTCTGCAATTGACAAACGATCAGGCAGCTCGAGATACTTGAAATGTATAAGCTGCATAATGAGCCTGATGCCCATCGGATCGTCATCATTCGAGTCCATCATAACGACCTCACGGAATGTCTTGCGGCCGGGTAGGGACATGAACACAAAATTGTCCATCTTGTTGGCCCAAGCCAAAGAGACTCCCGAGACCAATTGCGAGTTGACGCGGATGTAATTGGTCTTGCCATCCTCGAAGAGCTGGATGTAGGTCCGAGCCCGCTCGTGAAACACGGTGACCGAGTATTTGGTCAGGACTGGCTTGATGACGCAACCGGACGTGTCGGCTGGGGAAGAGTCCTCTGACTCGCACTGAGACTGCTCGTAATGTTAGAGATTGACAAACAAGGAAAGAAATTGATGAAAAGGTGACCCACCTGCTCGCATCCAACGGGCCCAACTTCCTCCGCACGGATGATGTGAAGGTCGTCGTCAATGGTCTGCACATGGTGTTAGAGATTGATAAAGTAGAGGAAGCTAATTGATGCGAAGATGGCTTACCTGGGTGAATGCATCCGCGAACGACGGGAGACAATTGGAACCGCTCTCGGCAATAACGGCATCATGGTCACCATCGGCATTGTCTGCAGAAGCGACAGGAACGGAGTCGTCAGTAGCGACAAAAGCGCTGGCCTGATCAATGGGAGCCTGCACATGATGTTAGACAATGACAAAGGAGGAAGCGAACCAATTGAAAGATGGTTTACCTGAGTGTCATGACCAAGAGAAGCAGTGTCCTGGTCATCACCGGTGGAGGCATCGTCAAGGACGGCAGCGACAGGAGTCACACCGTCCTCGGTGGTGATGATGTCAAGAGAGGTGGTCTGGTCGACACTGACAATTGAAGCCTGCACATGATGTTAGAGAATGACAAAGAAAGGAAAGGATCGATGAGGAGATGGCTTACCTCGAGGGCGTCATCAGTTGTATTGGCTCCCTCGACAACATCGGAAACCTGAATCAAATGTTAATGATTGAACAAGTCAAGCGATGATTGTTGATGATAACACGTACCTTATTGTCGTTGGTGACGGCAGGAATGGTGCCATCAGAAGCCTCATCAACCTGGGCCGGGGAGGCAATAGCCTAAAGATGAAATCAGTAAAACGACGATGGAATCGTCAGAAAACAATTGAAAAGACAATATACCTTGGTGTCGTCCTGCTGGGCGACGTTGACGTCGCTCTCGGTCGATGGAGAAGCCATTTCGATGCTTGTACAAATACAGCAACCGACAATTACAAGAGTGAAGAAATGAAGTCGCGATGGACAAAAGACAAAGTGATGGTGAACGAAATGATTGAATAGAAGAGAAGTGAACTCGAGCGGTAACGAAAAGAAGCACTCGACCAAAGGTGGTGGTGCTGGAAATGTGGTTGCGTTGAGAGGAAAGGAAGAAGGAAAAGTTGGGACGAGGTGGAAGTCGGTCTCAAGAAGTAGGCAGGCCAAACTGCTCAGACTGTCCGTGCAAACCTGCAAACTGGGTAGAGAGGAAAGAACGTTCCTTGAAAAAAAAAAAACAGATGCCAGCAGGCTGAGTTGTGGGCTTCCAGCTGGTCGGACTTTTACTTCGTCCGAATTTTTGCCCTAAGGGGAAGGAAGAAGAAGGAACGATCACCTTCTTGGGCACCCAGACCGCCAACAGGTGACTCCCCAGGTGGCATGGCAAAGTCTGTAGGCACCCAGGAGCCCACATGAAGGTCAAGGGGCCCCTTGGAGATGTTAGAGGAGACGAGAGGTTCCCCAGAGAGACTGGAGGGCATCCAGGCTTTTAATACATATTGTCCTTTGTTCTACTTGAAGCCCTCTCAACAATGCACGTCCTATCTAGACTCTTGTTCTTTTCCTTGATGGAAGCATCTTTGGAAACAGGCACACATTTCAAAGAGACCGTATCCATTGCACCAAGTCCCGTACGTAGAGAACAAGTTCCTTTGTGTCTTGATCAACACCATTGGCATTCCATTTATTGCTATTTGCTACCTATACTAGCACTGACCCTATCTAAAAGTGCATCTTGAACTTTAAAAGATTCTTCTCGACAATCTCTTCCTTCCTCCCCTCGAGCTCCGTCACGTCCCAATTCGAACAGATAAACCTCCCCGAAAGCCAAGTCCTTCGCTCTGCCGTGAGCCACAAGAAGTTGTCCGCGGGAAGCTCAGGAGTGTCGACGAGGAGCGGATGGAGAAAGTCAGGCAACTTCAACGCCAGGTCGGTTTTGACGGCACCAGGCTGGATTGCAATGGCGATCAACCCCTTGGTGTGATACTCCTGATCCGCGAACTCGACGAATCGACAGGTTGCAACCTTTGCGATGGCATAAGCACCGGCGCCACAATCTACACGCAGAGCTGCGATGCTGGAGAGAGCGAGGAGCAGCTTGGTATCCGACTTGAGGAGGAGCGGGATAAAGGACCGAGAGCACAGGTGGAGACCAAGGAGGTTGGTATCGAGCGTCTTCCACCACTCTGTCGGGTCGCTTTCGTCAATAGGTCGCCATGGCGTGTTGTATCCTGCGTTGGCAACCAAGACGTCCAAGCTACCTCCAAAGGCTTCGGCAACAACTTGAGAAGCGGCCTTGACGGATTCCTCGGAGGTGACATCGAGCGACAACACCACAACAGTTGGCTCGGGATGGCCTGCCTCAGCAGCTGCTGCCATCACGGCCTTCTTGACATCTTCGAGCGGCGATCTTGCGCCAATGGCAATCTTGGAGCATCCAGCCGCGGCATATCGTACAGCAGTTGCTTTTCCTATTCCCATGGAGGCACCTGAGACAAACACCGACTTGCCTGCCAGGTTGAAGTTCTTGGGCAAGATCTCGTCACTGATACCTTGTTAGTCGCCAATTAGGCCGAGTGAACACTGGAGCCATACTAGGTATCATGGTGATACTTGACAAAGTCTTTGATTTCCGCCCAGTTCGTCTCACGGGGAGAAGTGCCAAGGAAAGCCATAACGAGAGTTTGAGGAGTTGTTTCACAGGATTAAGAATACACAAGAGTCAGGGGCAATACATCTTTGGAGACTTCCGGTCTACCTTTATACGTTGACGGAAACACTGACCGCTTGTTGGGTTTATTTACCTGTCCAACAGGACCAAAGCGCGCGATTTCCTACACCACAAGAGCCTCACACATCGCTCGGACTCCTTCCACTCAGAAGATGTCAGCTGCCTTTGGCTTGGCAAGTATGCAATATTCGGCTGTTGGCTCTGGGCTACGAATGTTGTGCGTATTCTCAAGGCATGGGGCTGTTGTCTGTGATACAGGACATTGTCGCGGCGTTCTTGTTGACTCTATTTACCAATTCAGGAATTTTATCGCCGGCATGGAGATTGGGATTGCAGACACAACAGACTCAGAGCTGTTACGGCGGCATTGGCGCGGAGATTTTGTGGTTACGATGGTATCTCCGAGCAGATTGATCAGCAGTACCTACACTTAATCCTTCGAGGGCATGTGGCCCCCTCGGCCACCTTTCGTCGTCCTACCTCAATTCGAACCTTTGTCGCTCGAGTCTACTTTCCTGACTCCCGACGAATCGAACTGTGAGCCGTCTTTTGTGACACCAAGGTAAGGGAGAAAGAGGCAAGGCCCAAGAATACACAGCGGGAGAGCGGGAAGAGGAGGTAGAAATGATATTTATCGGAGATTCGGAGGATTGGCACGCGTTCACACTCGGACATTGCTTCAATAGTTTACATGCAGTTGGATGCAGCAAACATCTAATAGTCGCTGTCGGCTGATGTGAGGCGCGCTGGGCGATTGCTATTGGTCTTAGGTTGTGTCATTCCTGGGTTGGGAGGATTCGCTGACTGCGTTCGGTTTGCTCCCACCAGCGCCAGTAATTCTTCGCTCCCTGCTTTTGTGATTCCTCTGTCGCTGTGACTTTGCAGCGAGTAAGCGAGCGACTCTCTCTCTGCACCCTTGAGCAGCGGGTAGCTTTCTGTCAAGTTTGAGTGCTGCGTGGTCTCGTTTCGTTGCGCATTTCCCTTCCTGCTGTGCACAATTAACCGATCGCTTGCTCGCCGAGTGGTATGGCCTCTACTTCTACGACCTTTCTCAAACCCTCGGGCTCTCCCTTGTCCTTAAAGAAATTCTGTCTATGAATCACTTATATTTTGCGAATTCTGGAACATAAGTAGTGGCTGCAAACAAAGCTTTGGTCGCCTATTCATCATCGGTTCATGTCATGACCTTTTTCTTCACTTTCTTCACCAAAGAAACTGAACTCTCAATGAGCTATCTAATCCATTAGATATTGAATGCTTTTTAATTGGAATCGGCGATTTGGCGACCCCCGATCATTTCGATGTATCGTTCGGATGCTTTTCTGTGACAGACCGATTCTGGTCACTGTGAGGACCTCAATTACTGTAGCAATTGGTCAAACTAACTCTTTATCAGATGTTACAAACATGGTGTACTGGTTGAAAGCGAATCATAATTCTTTTTGTTTATCTAGTTCCAACTTCCTTACACAGTAATCATGATAGTGTGCACGGAGTCCGATGAGCCACTTCGATTGTGGGCTCTCGAAGAACACTCAAGTGAACACAGACCAGTTTTCGCACTTATTCCCATCCACCCATCGCAAGTAATCCAGCTTTGATGCCACCGATGATTGGGCTTCTCTCGGATATGACAATTAACCAATCAGATTATGAATCAGACAGAACTCCAAGGATTGCCGGAGCAGAAAAATGCTGTATATACCATGGCATCAACACCGCGGACGGCGACGACGGGAGCATAATTTTGCTCGTCACTAGTACCCCAAAGTCATCCGGCTTGCGGTTTCAGTATTTCTGTTCTTGTTAATACATATAAACCCATTCTGAATTTCTATGTTTCACTGTGGTCAATTCCGGTGCTCACAAATTTTCAGGTATCACTTTTTGCTTCTTTTCATGGTTCACGATTTCCACTCTTATTTTCTCAACCACCCCAAAGCCCATTCAAGACGCTCACCGAAATATATCACATCTCACTGCCGATCATATCGGACCTCCGCTGCAGAATGTCGTACGATGAAGATGTCAAGTCCCCACCGTGAGCCGACCCACCCGACCGACCGACCTCGGGTATAAGAACCAGTCTTTTGACAAAACTTTTCACCAAAGAAATCGACCTATCACACAGGTCGGGTGGCGTAATGGTAGCGCGTGGTCCTCCTATTTTCACAAAAGTTTATCTCCGTAAAAATGGAGATTTATGGTGTGAATGGGACAGACTGAGGTTGTGGGTTCGAGTCCCACCTCGATCGATTTTTGTGTCTGGACAATTGTGATGTTGTCGTTTTTCTTTGTATTTTTTGGACAGTTCCTTTGTTGGGATTGTGAAAATTTGAATAGTATTGTGTGTGTGTGGTGATGTTCTTTGTTCAAAGATTTGATGGTGAGCAGTGAACAACGCTATTGTCAATTGATGAGTGATGATCAACTTCTTTGTTCCGGGTCACAATCACCAACTCTAGAAAAGATATTTAAGCAACTCACATCACCTCACATCACCTCATCAACGACATTGCCTCCTGTTCATCATCATCGGAATCTCACACACTCGGAAAGTTCAAGGCTTCAGCAGCGAACCGCCTGCTCTCACTGCGACTACCCTTTTCACAAAGGGGCCATCAAAAGTAGACCAGGTTGTTGAAAGCAATCTTACTCACAAAAAAAGAATTCTTCAACATTCCGAGTGCACCGAGATTCCTCACACCACCACAATCAGGTAAGATGTTTTGTACCGACCGCCTCAAGCGTCTCATCGGAGGTCTCTACCTCCACATTTCAGACCAAAAAGAGGTCGAGGAAGCCCACATCCAAAACATGCAATCCCTCAACCGACCCACTAACATCTTGTCAGAAAGCGACCAGCAATACATTCTCGGTGAAACTCAACAGCAATTGGAAACCACCCAGGCAATCATTGGTAATCTCAATCAGCAGTTAGACGAGGCAATCAGCCAGTGGTGCAGCCTTCCTTCCGCTGAGAGAGAAACAAATGAATTGCCTTGGCCTGGGTTTCCTGGTCCTCCTGCTGATGATTCATGCTCTTCTTCCTCGTCGTCCGATTATTCTTCTGATGAGTCTGAGTCTGATGAGCCTCAGCAGCATAACCTCGCAGATGAACTCTCTCAAGCTGTCCCTTCTTGGCGTCCGAGAAACTCTCTTGATTTCTGGGCTGATCCAATGTACGTCCCCAACTTTTGGCAGTATCAATTAGGTGACCGCGACCTTTGGACTGAGGTTCCCTCTGGTAGGGCTCAGGATGATATTGAGTATTCGCGGCCTATTTCGCCAAAGACTGTTGAGGATTTTACTTGGGATTGCTCGGGGAGTCTTGGGGGTGAGGAGGATGTTGCCTGGACTGCTGGTCCGTCCGGTGGGAATGGGGCGGGTTGCTATGAGGGATGGATTTGAGAGGGGTTTGAGTTGAGTGGTTTGTGGTGAGTGATTTGTGGTATGTGATGATGGTAAGTAGGTAAATCAACAAAAATGTTTTTTTTTGTTTGACAATTTTGTTCCTATGTTACTATTGTTCCTATGTTCTTTGTAGTGCAATTTATACATTCATCGTTTGCCTGTGTAATCATCTATTTTTGACTTGCAATTTTTCCGAGATGCTGTTCATGTCGAAGATCACGGCGTTTGTTTGGACCGGGCCCGATCTGCCGGGCAGCGGCAAGTGGCCAGCATATAGGAAGTTGTGGTCCTTGAGAAGCATTGGCCCGTCATCCTTCTCTAAATTTTTATTTTTCTGTGTTTATGTTTTGTCGAGCTCACCAATGGAAATAAATCGTGGACATGCCAATCCATGTCAGTGTGAGTTTCTCGCCGCTTTTTTGCTCATTTTACCCCAGAACGGAAACCAGCTCGTACTGAAGCCTTTTTATTTTATTTTTGGTTGCCATCGGGCTGAGGAAGTTAATGATTCTTTTTCCTTGACGATTTTGACCTCTCGTTGGCCTCCCAGAAGAAAACTAAAAAGACATGACAGCCGAATACCGCCCCGTCGAATCTCTTGTCCAAGATCCTCCTTTAGTAACAACCTCTCAGGTGTCAAGCAATCAAGAATTCTCGCCAAGCAAACCTGCGAGGTCCCGTCGAACCCTAAAGAACCAACCTGACTGAATGACGCTTGAAACTCTGTCTGAAAGCAAGCACCAGATCATTGCATCACGGCTCAGCTCTTTTGTCTAGCCTCCCACCATTCCCTCGAAATCTCGACCTCGAGTTGAGCTACAAAACAGCAAATCGAGAAATTACAAGCACCCTAGCAGCCACTGCAGCGTACGAGATGCCTCAAATCTTGCCCCGGTTTTACCCAGAACAAAAGTTCGATGGAGTCTTTTTTGGCATCATTCTTAACGCTGGAGTGGATTATCATGATGATACGTTTAAGCGCTCACCTTTCTCCTGCTTCTGTGAGGCTATAGTACATGGGCAAGAACCGCAGGACGCGGGCGAATATTTTACGATTATTGTGTTCAAATTCTCTTGCAAGCTCCGGGGCATTTTCCCCACGGACAACAACCACGACGTGACGATATGCTTGTCCTTTCAGCAGCATTGGCGGACGCACAATGATTTCCCTCTTGATTTGATGTGGACACCTCCAAATAGCCAAGAACCCAATAACCCAAATCCATTCTCGTTGCGAAGACCCCCGTGCTAAGTTCGAGTTCGATGCTCAAACTCTTGCGACCTTCCCGATCCAGGACCCGTGGGACGTCACCTTTGAGACTGCCGTCAAGGATACAGCAGCGAGGGAAGCTCAGGCGCCGCAGACCGTAGGATCGCTGGATACTGACTTTAATGAGGGCGCGGAGACCGACAGGCCGGTCTTCGGCTCTGTTGACCGTCTTGAAACAATGTCCCTATTTAGTACACAGTCATCACAGCCTCGCATGCGCCCATCATTCGAAGCCGAGGCACAGAAACTGGCTCTGATTCCCTATGATTCAGATGATGATGGCGGGGTGGAGGCCGCGTTGCTGAAGCTGGAGCGAAAATATGACGGCAGCGATGAACCTCGACCCAAACACCACATCATCTTGTCGGATTCTGCCTTTGGGGGAACTAGTTCTGTTGAACAGTCTGCATCCCATGTTGAATTCTCCACTGTTCCTTCAGACTCTGGATATGAGGGGACCGTTTCACTTCCAGGCCTTATATACCACACCGACCTGTCACCAGTAACGTCAGAGTCTGACTCGGAAACCTCGTCAACCCAGGCTTCGAAAGTTCATCAAGAAGAGTTTGGTCGGCCCCCACAACACAACGCGATGAACAGCAACCAGGATGACACTAAAAGGAATTACTCTGAGTCTGATTCAGAAACATCTTCAAACCAGGCTTCGAAAACCAACCAAGAGAGCTTTAGTCAAGCCTCAGCGGGCAACGACATCGAGAGAAACCAGGATGATGCTAAAACCGTTTACTCCGACTCTTCAGTATTTTCAACAAGAACATCGGAGGGCTACATATCGGCACTGACAAGCAATATTGTCGGGAGACTAGGAAAGGATATTTCCGATTCTGAAGACCTTGAAAATTTGGCTACTCAGTTACCAAGTCTCAGCAAGGGCTTGGCTTCGAAGATCGGCTTTCAGGCACCAACACAAATGCGCAGGGATGTGATGGTTTTCCTTTATAAGCACCGATTGTAAGTTCCTGCTCCATGTCTCGTGTATTGGGAGTTCTCTGACACTTCGTCTAAAGCGCAGTTGCCGAATCCTTCAAGGATACCTATGGCAATACCCAGAACGAGGATGAAGAGGCTGATGTCGAACCAGATGCACAAGACCGGAAGGATCAAGAAGTTTCGCCGCCCGATATCATGGGCTGGCTCAATGATCTTGATTCAACTCATCACGAGGCCCAGGTCACAGAGGCCTTGGGTCAACAATCTCATGATTTTCAACCTACAGAGCTGGACGAGGAGCCTGAGTCTGAGCCGGAGCAGGGGCTTCCAACCTCGGAAGAGTACCGCAAATTTCCTTTTAAAGACAGTGGATTTCAGTGGCTGATTGATCACTTGCTACGTGTCACACGGTTCCCGCTGACAGCATCCAACACAGTGTACTCGGCCACCCGACACAGCAACCACCATGCCAAAGACCCTCGACAGCCGACCAGTATAGTAGGGCGGCCAAAGGAGGGTTATTCTATGCAAGAGGAGGTGCCCGATGACCAGTATACTGAAGGATGGTTGGTCAAAAAGGTCGCCGACGCGGGACAGATCTGCAGGATGGCTGCAGATCCACTGAAGTCATGATGACTGTTCTCTTTGTAATCGTCGGCTGGCGAGGAAGACCTCCGACGGAGAGAAGGAATGGCCACGGAAGTACGAGGGCCCAGGAGGGACCCGTACGAGTATAAATAGGGCCTTGGTTTTCCCAGTTAGAATGTTGGAAGGACAAGGACCTTGAGGCCATTACAGTTTATTATATTGATTTGAATATAAGCCCATTCCAAGCCCATTAAACATGCCCTTGTCACACTACGAGAGCTCCATGTTTTGAGACCTCAGCTTGACGAGATGGGGAAAATACGACAACTCATCCTTGACGCAATGTCTCCTACTAGCACCCATATTAGCAAATCGGTATCATCACAGAACCAGCAAATTGTCTTTGAGGTTAACTGGGATCCTCTTGAATTTTTTGCGTACCAAAAGTACGAGGAACCAAATCACCTCGGTTTACCAAAAGCAATCACTTTGACAGGCTCTCATACAGGTCCGGATATCCAAGCCATGAGTTGCAGCGATTATCTGGCACAAATGTGGCCTCATAGCTGCAAGGCCATACTCGAACTTCTCCAAAGAGTTTTGGAGCAAGAGACTGGCCAAGCTGTCAAAGGTGAGTAGCTCTTTGATCCGCATATGATATTACGAAGGGCTGATGAATAATCGTGACTTATCAGGCAGCCCAATGGAAGGTTTAACTATCTCTGCAATCCTAGTTCAATCTAAACTTATTGTAGAAGCCTCGGGAGTCGCATAGTTTATAGCAGACATTGGGGAACAGCTTTCATGGCTCGGTGCTGCTCTCAGGCCCAGGCCTCTCAAGGACGATGAAGTTATTTACTGCATTCCATGTGCAAAAGTCTCATGACTTGAATCAACTGGCAAACCGGCAACTTATCTCCAGAGAAATGATGAGCGTCAAGTCTGCTGCCGCTTGAAGTTTGAATTCGATATTAATCTGGCAAGTTGTTACAACCTGCACCAGAGGTGGGTACAGACTGCAAGGCAGTACGCCAAAGGGTAGCTTGACAGGATAATCGAAGGTTGTGGCACGCGTC